>VVHJ01064091.1:0-19604 GCA_015107715.1 Tylochromis polylepis
CTTTCACGCTGACAGGATTTTATTGTGTCATTTTAACTTATATCTAGACACAAAGTGATTTAAGGTCTAAAATATTCTTCTTGACAAATAAACATGGAGAAGGTGAAGGAGGGACTCACTGGAGATAAAGCTGATATCTGCTCTCTTATGTCTTCTCACACATGTATAACATCATTTAAGAAGCTGCAGGAGTGCCACACAAACACGCTCTTCTGGCTGCTCTGCAGGGTCGGCTCCCTGTGACTTTGCCCTCTTTGCAAACTTAAATTCAAGTTGGGGTTCGGTGTTTCGACACAGTGACAGAGTTCCAGCAAGCGTCTCAAATGTTTAACGCATGGTCAGAACAGATCCTCCAGGAAGTGTCCTTAAAACAAGGAAGTGGTCCGGAGTGCACTAGCAGATGACCTCGGAGGGGAGAAGAAGTAAACTTAAATACACTAAAGTAACAGACGAATATGCGCCAGCACAACTGTAACGATTCTTGGAAAAAGAGTTGAGAGCAGAGAGAAAACCCGGGGTGTTTGTTCCTTTTAAATCAGGCTCCACCTTCATCTGCACAGCGGTTGTCATTAAAAGAAGCTGCACTGAGCTCCAACTCTCACCTGAAGGAGTCGGCCGCTGCGTCATGGCTGTTGTCATGGGTGTAGCAGACTCGGTGCGCAGCCACGTCCAGCTGGGTGAAGCTGAGCAGCGGGACTCCGGGCCGGTGGACGGCGTGGACGAGGCCGTGACGCGGCGGGTCAGACACCGTGTAGACCAGCTCCTCGGGCCAGCCCGTCGAGTCCGACGCCAGCAGGACGTCGGTGTTCAGGACGACGCGCTGCCCCTCCCTCAGGTGCACCGGCCTGCTCAGCACCACGACGTCCCCTGGAGGCAGTCAGAGGGAGCGTTCAGGTGTCAGAGGGGACCAAGCGACTGCCTACATAATACATGTGACAGTCGGGACCCAAGTTCAACTTAGAAAACTAAAAAGGACCCAGAGGAGGCGAGGTGGTGCCCTCCGCAGCTGCTCCACCTCCCCGCCATTAATTATTCAGCAGCCAAGGAGGTCGGCCATTTCTCACCTCTCCGCTGCTCCAGGATCACAGGGCGCCGAGCCAGAAGGGCCGCGGCCCCACGGCAGCGTGTTCACCCAACTGGTAAAACCGGCATGAAGGGGGCGCTCAATAATGAATGAAGCACGGCCACACAGGGCCCAGTGCGCGCGTGCGTGTGCATGTGCGCGTGCGTATGTGTGTGTGTGCGTGTGCGTGTGTGTGTGCGCGTGCGTATGTGTGTGTGTGTGTGTGTGCGTGTGTGTGTGCGTGTGTGTGCGTGCGTGTGTGTGTGTGTGCGTGTGCGTGTGTGTTCTTTGAGAACTCTGGGTACCTTCAGGCTAGTTCACATGAACGCAGGTCACCAAACTCCATTCAAATATTTGCCAATTTAACACCCGTTAGCATGTAAGTTTGCACGGTGCCTTCGCTCCATTCAGTTTAATTTTTACTGTTTAAAAATGTTTTATATTTTTCTTCATTATTTGTCACGGATGACAAAAGAAGTCTAGAACAGATTAAAAGACACGTGGGATAAACGTGTTTTCGAAGCGTCTTCTGTGCGGACTAAACACGTCTCACACTAAGCTGGTAAGAACAAAATATCCAGTTAGTTCTTAAAATTTTTATTTTAGTGACTAACATGTTTTATTTTATTCTGGTTTTAGACCTGATTCACCATAATCACTGTATTTCATAAACTCCATTCAAATGTCGCTTTTTGCCAGCTATTTTGTATTCAGTCTTCAAATATTCTACAAACAGTCACATTAAAAACCAGCAAAAATAAATCAGTCAAATCCTTCAAACACTCTCAAAACTAATGAACCGTTCTGCTAAAAATCAAAAGTGAATTACAGACTTTAAAATGTGCATCAGCACCGTTCCCTCTTTGAACCCCCGCAGCAGAAATCCTCTGTTTTTAAGCCGTTTCCACAGTGAAGCTGCAGGCTGTGAGTCAGAGGGATTCTCACACGACACAACGTCTACAGGATCACTCCTGGCATTGATGTCAGTGCGTTTCTCTGAAGGAAGCTAAAATCTGACAGATTCTCAGGCAGCTTTTGAACTGGGCCGAAAAAACAATAAAAAAAAACCCATTCAAATATGATTTTTGGAAAACATGGAATAAAATCATGACCTAGATAAAAGTGTTGCTGCTGAATTCTCTGTATTAAAACTCTCTGTGACCTCTGACCTTTCTGCACCGTGTGCACAGAGATGAAGAAGCTCTGAGCCGGAGACTCGTTGTCCAGGTCGCTGAGGGTGAAACGGAAGCTGTCGTGACCTTTGAAGCCGGGGGCATTGGTGGCGGCGGTGTGCTGGTACCACAGTCGGTTCATCTCCACGTCGCCCTGAGTGAAGTTCTGACCCGCCGTCAGCTCGTTCCACCCCGACGCCGTCTGCAGGCGACACGCTCAGATCAGGAAGAGACGCGGCAGGAAGTCGAGTCACCTTCATCGTCTCACACCAGCCTCAGGTCACAATTTATTCAGGAGGATTTAACACCTGCACAAACACACCCGACTTCCTGTTTCAGCCGCCTCTCCTCCCATCCTTCATTCCTCTCCTCTTATCGCATCTTCCCTTACTCTTTTCCCTCTTCTTCCTTTACTTCATTCTACCATTTGTTATCTTCATCCTCCGTTCCTTCCCTTTTTTCTTTCCCCTCACCCACTCACTTTTCTTCTCCATCCTCCCTTCACTCCTTTCCTTCATTTTCTCCTTTTCTTGTTATTTTCTTCCTCTTGATTCCAGCCTTAGTCTTTCTATCCTTCCTTCCTTCCTCTACTCCTCTCATCCTCCCTTGTTCCCTTCTTTTTCCTCCCTTTGCTCCTTTAATTCTTCCTTCTTTCCTTCCCTCCTCCTTCCTTCTCTTCTCTTTAAAATTTTAACCTGGAAACAACTCAAACTGAAATCTTCACTTGTTATAGAAGTAAAACTCAGTGAACACACACACACACACACACACACACACCTTCAGCTGCAGTCTTCCAAACCGCGGAGCAGCATTAAGGAAGTAGTACACCTGTTCTGGGGGTGTGTCCAGGTCCTCAGCCTCCAGAGCCACGCTGGAGATCACCCTGAGCTCACCTGAGTCCACCTGCAGTCCAGCATTCCTGAAACACCACAGAAGAAAAATTCTCATTACGTTTGTCATCAAACACATTTTTCTGTTCTCAGCGTGCTAATAACTTCCATCCTGCATGGATGATCCTGGAGTTCAACTTTAAATTTAATGCACCAAAAGGTGAACTTTAAGTAGTCCTGACCAGCCCTAAACATAAAAACAGATGTTTGAGCGCCCCCTCCTGGCAGATCTGTGTTCAGAGTGAGACAAAAGCTTGCTTAAACTTGTTTCCTGTGCAGCAAAACTGCAGACAGAGAGGAGGTAATGACGCTGACCCTCTAAGAGCATCATCGTACGTCACAACACCAAGAGCCATACCATACCAACATCTCTCAACATTAGCTGAGGTGAAGCTAGCAGACAGCTAGCAACTACAGCGCCTGTGTTGCCAACCACCCGTCAGTCAAAGAGGCCACGCCCCTAATAATGCAAACCTTAACTTTTATCTACACAAACCAAACAGTTTGTGTATCAGGCTGTAAACATGTTTATTTCTGCTGTGAAGTTTTAACATGGGGGTCTATGGGGACTGACTCACTGCTGCCTCTGCTGGATGTCAGAGGAGCTGCAGCTTTTGATGCCTGGCTCAAATGAGACCACAACTACCTGCTGGGCAGCTTTAAAGACAGGTGTTCTGAGGTGAGGTGAAGCTCAGGGGTGGAGGACACAGAAAATATTGGTCTGCTTCAGCTGCACTCTGGATGACTTTAATAAAATAAAAATATTTCTGAATTTAAAAACATCTCGCTTTATTTTTTAGCGTCGAACACGTTTCGACCCCACAGGACTCGAAGAAAACACGGGCAGGAGCCGTTTGACGTGAGACACGAGCAGGAGGGTGGAAGTTTTTTGTGAGCAGGTTTTTCCTGTGGGATGGTGGAGATGCTGGTGGTGCTGGTGGTGGGTTTTTTGTTTTTTGTTTTTTGGGGGGTGGGGGGGTGTTGAACATCAGGAACCATCTGGCTGCTTCTTCACTCGGAAGTAAAATCCACGCAGGAGCGAAGCTGCCACGTCCATCCTGCAGGAAACGGGAAAACAAGGCGGCCAGCATCTGCCAACTCTCTGTGTTACTTCTGCCTCGGCGGCCTTTACAGCACCAGCTCGGCCTCCGCCAGCAGCCCCCACCCCCACCCACACCGACACAGCTGATCTGGGGACAGCACAGGAGGGGAGGCGGTGAGGGACAGTGGGTGGGAGCCCAGTCAAGGATGCAAATTCACAATCAGTGGAATGAAAACACTAAGGGTGGGGGAGGAGGGGGTCACAGGTTACCCCACCCCCTCCCCAAATGCTCTGGATTATCACAGCAGCTGCAGACAGATGTTAAACAGGACGTTGGCTGACAGCTCAGGACTTAAACGAATATCCGGACACCTGAACGCCACAAAAATTTCCAAACAGCTTCAAACGTGAGACGATCAGAGCCGGAGAGATTTCTGAATTTCATCCTTTCAGGTTGGATTAAAGCAGCGACGCTCAGACTGCAGAGGAACAACAGAGGTACAGGTGTGAGGTGGAAACACCTGGACTGAACACCATCACGCCTCCATTTTTACTGCTGGCTGAGTTTTTACTCCTTACTAAGAATTTACTGCATTTTCTTCTGTAGCAGTCTGTGACAGTTAAACAGATTTCTGTTGTCACACTGTGCAGCTAATTCCCCCTCCCTGTGCAGCAGCGCCCCCTGCTGTGTGGAGGCAGAAGTTTGTTTGCATAAAGCTCAAATTAATCCAAGTTAAAGTACGTATCTCAAAATGACGAACTCCGTGAGTCCACGTTACGAGAAGAACTAAATCTGACCTCCCTCACAGCTTCTCTTTACTTCCTCCCTGAAAACCTTTGAACAGTTTTAAATCTCCATACAAGGTCTTAAATAATCAGGCCCCATCTTATCTTAATGACCTTATAGTACCATATCACCTCATTAGAGCACTTCGCTCTCGCACTGCAGGCTTATTTGTTGTTCCTAGAGTATTTAAAAGTAGAATGGGAGGCAGAGCCTTCAGTTTTCAGGCCCCTCTTCTATGGAACCATTTTCCAGTTTGGATTCAGGAGACGGACACTATCTCTACTTTTAAGATTAGGCTTCAAACTTTCCTTTTTGCTAAAGCATATAGTTAGGGCTGGACCAGGTGACCCTGAATCCTCCCTTAGTTATGCTGCAATAGGTGTAGGCTGCCGGGGGATTCCCATGATGCACTGGGTGTTCCTCCCTCCGTGTATTAACACACCTCTGCTGCATGTCACTAACTTTTGTCTTCTACCTGCTGAAGTCTGTGTTTAGTCTCAGTGGGCAAATGAAGGAAGGCAGTCTTAGATATTTCTGTGTGACACCATGTTTCTGAGGTTTTTATGACCAAGTACAGTAACTTCATAACAAAGAGAATTAATGTGTGTGACAAACTGAAAACAATGTTCAGCAAGTGACACAAAACCACAAAGAAGAAAATTATTTTGCAGCAGCTGCAGTTTTAATTCCTGCAGCAAATTCACAGGAAACGTAAAGCATGTTCAGCCTCCTTACACCTGATTTTAATTTCAGACCCACAGGAAGCCAAATCCACATCAGGGTGAGCAAACACAAGTGTGTGTGTGTGTGTGTGTGTGTGTGTGTGTGTGTGTGTGTGTGTACTTGAGCAGTCGTGGTTTCTCGTCGTTGGCCGGCAGCACGGTGACCTGAACCGTCCCCTCGACTGCGTGGACGCCATCTGTCAGCCGCAGAGCCACGGCGTCCTTCAGGGTTTCTGTGTCATCGTGCATGTAGACGATCCTCACGCCTGCAGGAGGAAAACAGAAAATATGGAGCACTGTGTGTGTGTGTGTGTGTGTGTGTGTGTGTGTGTGTGTGTGTGTGTTGGGGGGGCAGAGAAATCCTCCTCTCACAGTGCGGGCCGGATAATTTTCCATTTATTCTCCTGATGTGTGCAGACTTCTTGAGACTTTCGATCAGATATGAAAATAACTGCATGTTTTTAAAACACAAGAAAAAACAACCAGATTCTCCTGAGAATCACAAAAGGACCAAATGTTTTTGAGTGACTTTTAGGATTATTGGACCGAAAACAACAGTGGTTAGCACGGCTGCCTCACAGCAAGAAGGTCTTAAATTCAATTCCACCATCAGGCCGGGGTCTTACGATGAAAAAAATCTATATTTTATTACAATTAACTATGCATAGTTTTTCTGAGATTCCTTACCTTTCGCTATGAACAAACTAAAGCTGTTGGGACGTGATCACCTGAGCTCCTCACACCGCCGAACCCACCGTACCCCACCCCCCACCCCCCTCAATTCCTCGCACTTTCTATTTGTATTTCTCTTGAGTCTCGCTCTTAGAAATATTAAGTTAATGTAAGAAATCATTAGTGGATATAATTTTTTGACTCATGTATAGGATACCAGATTTCACTTTAAAGGGAAATTGTGGGCTTAATTAAACTAAAAACACGAGTTTTGCAAGAAAACCTGACGAGATGGAATTTTTAAAATATTTTTCCCGGTTTCAGTGAGTAAAAATCTATAAGAAAAAAAATCCTATGCAGCTGTTTGGTTGCAGACCTGCGTTATCACTCTGGTGTTTAAAACTGGTTCAAAGTGTTTGAATCGTGATCATCTGTGTGTTTAAACAATTTTAAATTCATCAGAATTTCAAAATAAATCCGTATAAAACGCACTCAGGTGATAATAATCGAAAACGTATTCACCCTGTACTTTCCCACTTCCCTTTTCAGTGACTGCCTCACCTTGTCGGAGCTCCTGCAGGGTGAAGGAGGTGATGGGGAGGCTCCTGTGCAGGAGGTCTGCTCCCGCCTCCGTGCCGTGGATGCCGTTAATCAGGCTGCCGTGAGCCGGCGGCCGCACCACGGTGAAGGTGAGCAGGTCAGGTGGGGCGTCCAAGTCAAAACCGTCCAGTATGGATGGAGTCAGCTCCCTCATCCCGCCCTCCTTTACCTGCAGAGAACAGGAGGAGTGCGCCCCCATGAGGCTGTTGGGATCACCACAGATTCAGTTTCAGTCACAGAAAACGTTTTAATTTTACTCTCCTGTGTGAATTTTGTTTATTCTTTATTTTTAGTTTCTCCTGTTTGACGTCACAGTTACAGCATCATCACCTTAACCAATCAGAGAAGTCACATAAAGACACAGCTGACTGATGACTGATTATTGATTATGCTGGGTAAACTCTGGCGAGGCGGAGAGTCAGGCCTCAGGTGTACGTACGGTGAAGTTGGCAAGCAGCAGTGATGGTATTTCGTCATTGGTTGGTTTGATGATGATGTAGAAGGAAACGGGGGCGGAGCGATGCAGCCCGTCGCTCACACTGATGGACATCTGGTCAACAGTTGGCTCCGCCCCTTTGTGCTCCGATTGCACATAGTTGATGAAGCCAGAGGTCAGGTGTGTGAGAGTGAAGGATTCTGGGCAAAGACAAACATCAGAGTGAGTTCTGAGCCAGCTCCCTGAGGTTCTGCCCGTGCACCGCACACTGACCGACTCGCACTCCCGCGTTGCTCTTCTCGGAGCCGGGCGTCGGCTGCGTGTTCTCCAGGAAGCCGTGAAGGGGAGGAGTCTCCAGGTGAAAGGTGAGCTGCTCGGGAGGACTGTCTGGGTCTGACGCTCCGAGGACCCCCCCGCACAGACAGACAGAAGAGCCTTCATCCACCACCAGCATGGACTCACCTGCACCAGGACACAGCCACACCTTCATTCTTCATCTATCAACTCTGCCGCTCGCCACACTGACTGAGACTCCCTCTGATTGGCTGCCCCTCACAAACAGAAGTGCTGAACAGCAGATGAGTGGAGCTTCTACATTACAGACATTACTGTGAGTTTGTAGTAAAAGTTTATTATTGAGCACTGAGCCTGATTTCACTCACAGGAGGTCAACAAAAAGGGCAAATGGTCACATGACCTGGAGCCAGAACTTTAAGAAAGCTTTAATGTAATGTAGCGTTATTGGTTTTAAAATGTTGGAATAAAGAGATTCAAAATTATAGTATGAAAAAAAAAATCTGTCATGCAGAGTGTAAACAGTCCTGATGCTTACGTTGCTCTAAGGCGGGTGACGGAGGTGGAGCAGCGGTGTCAGAGACACAGACTGAGCTCCTGACGGTGGATTTAAACTCCACGGTTTCCTCACATGTACGGCATGCAGTAAGCACATCGTTCACTGAGGCGTCCACGCGAAGCACAAAGCAGCACTGGCTTATTTTCTGCCGTGCTGTTGAAGCCCACCTGAGGCACTAACACCGCTCCGGGCTGGACGCGTTTCAGAATAACACGTTCAGGTCCTGAGGTGCAGATGCTGAGCTGCCTCCTCATGTGTTAGCGGACGGTTCGTGCAGGCAACTTATCGTACTTTAACCCAAACCAAGATCTCTTCCTAAACCAAAGTTTGAGGAAACGGCTGAAAACTACACCTGTGGTTATTAGTTTCTAACTAAAGTTCAGTCATCGTTTAATAATCCTGTTTTTTATGAAGTGAAACTCAAACAGGACCAGGAGCAGAATTCACTCCGCCTGGAGCCTCCACCCCCCGTTTCCTGCAGACAGGAGGAGGTCTGAGCCTCGCTGTGTTCGGTTGGAGTATGAGCACTGTGGGCAGATGTGGGTGGGTGTGAGCGTTAATGAGGGACAGTCCTGGATCTGGCTGATAAACCAGCGTCGTCCTAAAACACGTGGAACACGTGGATGTGAGGCCCTCTCGTCTCGCTGCACTAATGCTCTTACTCTGCGTCTTTATTCACTGCTAATTAATTAGACCGAGAACCCCCCCCAACCATCACCAGCACCACCACACACACACACACACACACCACCCTCGGCTCTGAACCATGTGCCGGCGCCGAATGAGCGGGTAGACCCGCCGGCAGGATTACGAGTCGTCCCGCCGCCGGCAGCGCTAAGCTGATCCGGCTGCTGAGCGGCGGCTAACACGTCTCCTATTGTGAGCGAGGAATGGAGGTTCTCTCTTTTGTTTAGTAAAGACGCTCATTGTCCACTGTCCACACACACACAGCTGATAATCTCTCAGCTGTGTGTGTTTTCATGTAATACCACCAGACAATTAGCAGATTTCATTTAAAACACGTCAGTGCCAACCTCGTTAGCTGGCTGACAACACACACTCACACACACGCCCAGTATCGGGCCAGTTTAAACAAAGACCTCAGCGAGTGTAAACTCAGGGCTCTGTCTCCAGAATAAACTCCACACTGAGTTTAACTTTAAATCTTTAAAGTGAGAATTAATCGTTCTGAGTTCGGTTTCCCGAAGTTCGACAGGATCAGAGCACCAACCTACAGTTACATTAAAACTCGGCCGAGCCCAAACTGTTCCGTCTTCTCATCTGCTGCCTCGATGGTTAAACTCTGGTTTATGAAACTGTATTCCAGGGGTTCCCAACACAAGGTCCGGGGGCCAGAATCTTCCCGGCACAGATTGAAATGCGGCCCATGGGGTTACATCGAAAAATAGGAAGGAGGGAGGGCATAAAGTTTTAAAGGTATTTTCATAAGTTTCACAACTTTTTCCTTCTGGGTAGGGTTAGGCTAGTAATGGGTTAGGTTAAGACCTTCCCCATGACTACTCACACTACACCAAGGTAATGAAGTACTAAATAAACAATTACATGACAGAAAAGTCCCTGTTTTTAACCACCTACTGTACAAATGTGTGTTTTTATGGTGCGAAATTAATGCATAGATAAACTTCGTTAGACTGACTGAAAGGAGAGTTTCTTTGGTCCGGCCCACAGTGTTTGAAATCCCTGCTGTAATCGAGCCAGGCTGACTTGATTTTAGCATCCTGGCTCACAGTGAACTATCTGTTATTTGTGAGCTCAGAGGACGGCTCGTTTTTACGAAAATGGTTCTGCTTTATTTGATTGATTTTTTTGCCCTGAAATGAAGCATCGTTTTCACATTTCACTCCTGATGGGCATCATTTCTGGGGAATTTTGCACCATATGTGAAGGAAATCTCTTTTTTCATGGCGGGAAAACCAAAAAGCTTCAGGCACCAACTAACAGCACAGACCTGCCGTCTCTCAGCCTCCATCATCTCCACCTGTGACAGGTGAGTCACTGAGTGCAGCTCACCTCACAGTTTAAACACAGACATCTGTGACCGAAAATCACCTCAAAGAACATCTTCAGGATTAAAACAGAGAAAATGGAGACAATTCACAGATGATGTCTCTACTGTGGAGGAGATTATCTCACACACACACGCACACACGCACACACACACATACACACACGCGCACGCTCTCTCTCTCCTGGGATGGATGATCATTCTCACCCCTCACAGCCAAAAACAGGGATTGAGGAGCTCCGTGGTTATCAATGGAGACCAGTGACCACTGGGACACACACTGGGAAAACTGTGTGTGTGTGTGTGAGAGATATGTTAGCCCCCCTTGCCCCTCCCATTGCAGAGTGTGTGTTGGACTGATAGATGACAGGGTGTTGTTGGTCAGAGAGGATTAAACACACACACACACACACACACACACACACACACTGGAGCCTTTCAGTGGAAATGAAAGCCCCCATGGTTCACAGGTGTAAATGTAAACACAATGTTGAGAGCAAGTTGTGTGAACGCTGTGTGTCAGCTTCACTAAAATCTGACCAGGTCAGTGGTCATTGAGTGAATATCAGCACAGTTTGTTTTTAATGGTTTTTGTTATTTTTGACATTTCTGCGGTTTAAATAACCACAAACCTGTTTCCTGTTTTTAATAAAGTAGTTGGATGACAGTTTGTGTTTTTTGTGGCTCTGATGCTTTTACAGAGGAAAGTAAAGACTTTGGATTTTAGGGCTTCTCTCTGATTGGTTTCACTCATACAGATCAAATCCAACAGGTGTGCCCAGGTGACATGGTGAATGATGCTGTTGTGTAAACTGTACACATGGTTTTTGTGAATCTGGTGAATCTTACCCAGAGTGACAGCAGGGACTTTATCGTTGACAGGAAGAACTGTGACGTTCAGATCGTAAACAGGAAGTGTGCCATGGAGAGGAACAGGAGGGGGCGGGGCTCCCCCGTGGCAGCAGCTGTCCGGCCCTCTGGCTTCACTGTCGGAGATGATGAGGGTGACTGTGTCAAACACCGGCTCAGATCCGATCTCCCCGCCTTAAACAGAACAGCATGTCCACAGCAAATGTTTCCAAAGAGCTGCTTTCATTTCATTTTTCGGTAAAACTCAGTTTCAGCAGGTCTGACTGAACCTGAACGCACCACGGGTCAGTTTCTGCTTTCAAACCTACTTATAACCCACTCAAACTTTCTCCAGAGTTCAGCCGAGGCTGGATCCCTTCCACATTTTTCCCACGTGCCATGAAGGCAGCCCAGCCTGCTCACCTGTGTGGGCGTAGTAGACGTGACCCTGCAGGACGTCCTGCTGGGAGAACTTGTCCACGGTGACGCCGGCTCGCTGCAACTCGCCCCTGCTCGGTCTCCGAGCGAGCATGTAGGTCAGCGCAGAGTCGTCGCTGTCCCGGTCTGTGGCCGACAGGTAGTCCACCGTCACCTGGACACGCCCCCCTTCCTCGCAGCTCAGTTCTCCCTGCAGACCCCCGCCCATCTGAGGGGGCTCGTCGTTCATCGGCAGCACCTGAGGACGGGGGGTGGGTTACATTTCGGTTTTAGCAACCAGCTACAAGTCCTGGCAGTGCTTGGTCTCTTTCCCACGCACAGTCATCGCTCTGGTTTCTCTCCGGGACAGAGTCTGAACTACAACCAGTGAAAACTGAAACCAGCTGAAACTCTAGGAAGTAAATATTCACCAACATCAACGTCAGGCACATCTGCTGACCCTTGCACTCTGCTTGTTCCTTCTCTGCATTTCCCCCTGGTTTTGTGTGGGTGCTCAGTGCTTACAGGTGTGGAGAAACACCTGTAAGCACTGAGCTGATTGCTATAAAAGCTGCTCGGTGTGCTAACACGCTGACCTCCCAGCAGACCGGAGCTCTTCTGGTTTAGGTTGCTGTGTGTCACCTTTTTTTTAATCCATAAAGTGTCCACTGAAACAGACTGTTGCTGGTTAAACACTCGGGTGTCTTTGTGTCTCCCTTCTGTTAGATTATAAAACTGGGGCTCATTCAGGACCTGAAACCACACCTTCAGAAAAGCCTTTTTTTCTACCTGTCTTAATCTGTAAATTTTATAACCGAAGCTAATTTTCAAATTTGGGTTTCTGCTGGAGTCTCAGCATGCAGCTTTTATAATCAGCTTCTTCTTCACTTTGTTACATGTGAGTCGAAACCTGCGAGTCCTCAGCAGGTGACACCTTTATTCAGTAGATTCACCTGAACGTGCAGGACGACGTCCACCGAGTTCAGACCGTCCGACACTCTCAGACCGACGACGTCCTCTGTGGTCTCAGAGTCGTCGTGGACGTACCTGAAACACAGAGACGCCGTCACGCTGACTTACCATCAGCTCCTCACAGTCAAACATCGATGACATCAGCAGCTTCTACAAACACTGATGATGTTTAGAGTCCAAAGAGGTTCTGCTTTTTAACTGGAGTCTACTGAACCTCTTATGAATTTTCCAACAGCGGTAAGATGGCAGTAAAGGTCCAGCACAATACTGAGTCTAATTATAATCTGAATAATTACACAAAGTAAAACACGAAAAAAAAATTCCCAGCAGAGAAGAGTTCAAGTCTTAAAAAATACAATAAAAACAAACATTAATGTCATACAATAAAATAAACTGGCACAAAATTATTGCAAAACAGAATAAACATTTTATTAAATATACGAAAGAAAACGAGAGCGTCGGGAAGTCAAAGTCACGTGTTGACAGGGTCTGGCATTAATCATGCCATTAACAAAGAAATACTGAATATATAAAATATGAAGCCTGAAATGGGGTTTCAGCTAAAACAAGAACCTGGCCTCAGAGTATAAATATAATAAAATAGAAAGATTACGGCTGCCTAATTACAGAAATACTCATAGTCACGTTGATTTGGCTCAAAACGAATGTTTTCCTATGGACAACTGAAAAAAATGATGGATTCCTTAAACATTCAAAAAAGAACAAACTTTCTGATTTTCGTGAACTGCTGGTTGGTGCGTCACAGCAGAACCGAGCGTCCCCGAACGTTACAGCGACCGGCTGGTTGGATTTTACGCGACTGGCGCTCTTTCCAGGTTTCAGTCCCAAAGTGCAGAACGACACAACAACAGCAAAAACAGCAGCATCACTCACAGGAACAAACTGCAGCGTTTATATCTGACATATGTGCTGGAAAAAGAAATCATACATCACCTACAAATGAATGTGACGCGAACAAAAGCGACAAAACATTATTGCAAAACAGGAACAATAATCGGTTTATCTAAATGTTCAGCGGACGGCCTGTAACGAATAATCTGAGACTTATCATCAGTTTTACTCTCAGACCAGGCGGATGGGCCATCGAGACCTTTTATGTTCGGACCGCAGGCCTGACTGAACGAACGTCCTGCTTCAGTGTCAGAAATCCACCGAAAGCATTTACAGAGGCGGCGGTGAGCGCACTCAGCGATCCATCAGAACAACATCCAGCTCCTCTCACTGAGCTCACATAATCCCGCCACACAAAAACTATAATCTGATAACTTCACAATCCAGTTTGAGTGGAGTCAAATCAGTTAGGGATAAAACCTAAGAAACTGAATCCACAAAAACTAAGAAATACACGTTTCAACCAGAGCTGCAGGTGAAACACTTTAAAGGTGACCTACCTGCACTCTGAGCTCCTTATCAGAAACATGTTTAATATGAACGCCCACCACTGGAACAGAAGGTACATGACCGGAAGTGAGGAGAAGAAAAGCAGACAGTAAATCTGCTCAGTGCTCTCTGCTCTAAGAAATCGAGCCTGACCGCAAACAGTCGACCACAGCACGGCGAGCGGCTTCATCATCACCTGAAAACCTCAGAAACCCTGAAACCGAATCCTCTGAAATCAGAAAAACGCTCCGGCGTGACATCAGCGGTGAAAACACGACCATCTGCTGAAGCAGAGGATAAAACCGGAGAGCTCTCAGAGCGATCGCTGAGCTCAGATCACCACGGGGCGTCCAGAACCACCTGACCCGGGGCTCACCTGACGCCCAGCCCCCTCAGGTCCAGCAGGGTGAATCCGCCTCCTTGCCGCAGCGCTCGGCCCCGCAGCTCCAGCCGGCCGTGACGAGCTGCGCTACGAACCTCCACCCTCAGCGCCTCCTCTCGACTGTCCCGGTCCCGGACAAGGAGGTGCTCCTCCGTCACGAAGGCCGCACCGCCCTCCTCCACCCGCAGCAGGTTGGTGAAGGCCTGAGGAGCACAGAGAGGTTCAGCACGACATCCACAGCGCGCTCAAACCAGAGGCTCCGCCGGTTAGACCTCTGACCTCTGGCGCCTGGTCATCGACAGGGGTGACCGTAATGTTGAAGATGAGGCCGGAGACAGTGTCGCCGTGGTGATCGCTGACCGAGAAGACGAACTGGACGAAGAGCAGCTCGGGCCCGATGTCCTCGACCGGCGGCATGAAGGCCACTTTCATGTGGTTCACAGCATGCTGGGAGAAAATGATAGATTTACATCTTAACCTGCAAAAGCACCACCCTCACCATTCACGCCATCCTCACAACCCTCGCCACCCACGCCATCCTCCCCACCCTCGCCACCCATGCCAGCCACGCCACCCTCACCACCCACGCCTCCCTTCAGCAGTGACTCCTTCATATATCTATGTATTAGAACCAAGCAGCCGTAACCATCAGCGTGCTGCAGACCTGAGTGAAGGACTTCAGCACGGGCGCCGTGTGGTCCTTCTTCATGGCGTTGGTGTTGTCGGTGTAGAACAGACGTCCTGCATCCATCAGGCTGAAAACGAAGACAAACATGATGGTCAGTTTCTCAGTCAGAGGGTCCGCTCTTTCTCCTCTGACAGAGCTACGTCGGCAGCCGGGTCCTTACCCAGGATACACTGGGCTGAAGCAGGACTGCGTGACGACGTAGGTGAGGTCAGCGTCTGGGTGCTCTCGGTCTGTGAAGTGAAGGTGAGCCTGGGTGATGTAAACCACCTCTGTCTCCTTCACTGTCAGCGAGCGGACGCTGCCGGAAACCTCCACCGGCACCTGGTCCTCCACCGGGAACACGTGCACCACCACGGTCTACACACAGGGAGGAAGAGGAGGGAGGAAGAGGAGGTCTCAGAGCGACACTCAGACTCATCACTGCCTCAGCCCAGAGCCGGCTCTTTGACTCACGTATGTCTGTGACAGGTTGGGCGGCCGGTGGCTGTCAGACAGCGTGAAGTCGAATGCGTCCTCAAACTGCTCGTCCCCCGAGTGCTGGTAGAAGATCTGACCCTGGATCAGGTCCCTCTGCAGGAAGCTGTCCACAGGTGAACCTGCAGGGAGAACACAGAAGAGCTCAGAGGACCAGCTGTGCAGGAACATGATGGTTTACAGCAGAGAGCTGCAGGAATGAGCCCTCTCACCCAGAAATCAGCATTTTCACGTCCTCGAGTGAGTAAAGCTGAGTGTCCCACAGGAGCTCAGAGGTGTGACCCCTAGTCATGTGACTGTGGTGTACATTTACCTTTAACCTTCAAAACCATCAAAATTCAACACAAAATGAGTATCACAAACATTTATTTACCACAGAGGTGATTCTGGTCATCGAGGTCAGTATCAGCTGATAATCAGCCGACCTGTCAGAGCATCCTGAACGATTCTCAGTGAGGTGTGGTGACGGAGACAGAGAACGTCCAAAACAGCCTACAGGAAAACAAACCTCTGACTCTGAGTTTTGATTGGCTGATTGTTCTGGGTGGGAGAGTCCCAGCTTTAGACACGCTCACATTGCCTCTCTGATTATTACGTCTAAATACCTGGCCTCACCTGTCTCCTGGGCGGACGTCCTCCTGACCAGGTGCCCAGCCCGGGGGGCGGAGACTATCTGATAGAGGATGTAGTCGTCGCTGGAGTCGAGGTCGGAGGCCAGCAGCATGAACTCCTCGAGCCGCACGGCCCCACCCTCCTGCACCTCCACCGCCACGTTGTTGATGAGGAAGGGCGGAGAGTCGTCCTTCGGGAGGATGTTGATGGGGAACTTGTGGCGGACGCTGTGACGACCGTCGTTGATGCGGAAGACGATGTGGTCGCGGGTGGAGTCGCTGTCGGAGTGGTGGTAGACGACGGTGCCCTCCTTCAAGTCCCGCACACGAAACATAAACCCCTTCCCGCCTGGAAACACAACGCAGGGAGGTGGAGGGAAAAAATTCCATGACTTAAAGGGAAAGATCTTTTTCTTTAAACTTTAATTTTTTTCCCACTAAACGACAGTAAGTCCTCACTGTTCCCACAGCTTCAGATGTCTGCCTTCTAAAACAAAAAAGCCTCAAATCTTCACCTCTGAGAAGCCTGACAGATCAGGACACCTTCGATTCCAGCCAGCGGGTTCAGAGTGATGACAGGATTTCAGAAATATGAGACTGAAAGGTCGGAGGCCTCCTTCCAGCCATTCAAAGTGTCTGACTGGCAGCTAAAAGGACGTTTTTACCTGATTAACGATCATAAATGATCTGTGATCTGTGAAAAAGGCCTCGTAAGCCGGACCTTCAGTCTCACTGAGGAGGAACTTCAGGCAGTAACTTTATTCTTCATGCTCACCGCAGACTTTTGTCTGTCTGACTGAGGTTGAGTCCAGATCTTATATTTAATGAGACAAAACCTCATTTGTACATTTAAACATAAAACTCTGTGAAAGATGGCCGTGGGGGGAGATTCATGACGACATCAGTCAAACGAGAGAAAGAAAATCATCTCCTGATGGCTTCATCTCAGCGGCAGCACAAACACACCGAGGCCGCTCGCTCTCTGCGCCTCTTCACGAACTCCTGGCAGGATTTTTTTTAATGCTGAAAGAAGTTTTTGCAGGACTGTTTGGACTGATTCCTAAAATAAGATTAAAGATGAAGGCGCTCCCTCTTTAATCTGGTTTATAATTCAGAACAATAATACAGAACGAGGCTGTTTTAGATTTTAAACACCGCAGATAATATTTCTGACCCATTTCTGATCATTTAGTGTTCATTGTTATTTATCATTTATTGTCTTCACAAATGTTGTGTTTTTAAGGAGTATGTATTTCATGTAATTGATAAGTGGCCTCCATATTGACCGATTATTGATTTCTCATGATTTAAGCTGATGTGATCTTCCCGCTGCAGCCGGGTTTCACAGTAAATCCTCATGCTGACTTATAAACTGAAACAGATTGGATGTTTCCACGGAGTGAAGCGTCAGGAGGGCATCGTGTCGTACTCGGGATGAACATGTGGCGAGCGTCTGCGTGCTTCTGCTTCTGTCACAGAGCGGTGGGATGCTGTTTGTCTCTCGTCAGGCCGAACATGAGAAACTTTGGTGTCCTACATTAATGAAATGTTGGCCGTGTCCATCTGTCAGCTCTCCGCTGCTGGCTGGCCCTCCTCGCGTCGTACAGCACGCTGACAACCCAGCGTCACATGACCGCGGCCTACCGGAGGACACGTGTTGTCGGTGGACGGTTTCCAGCCAAAGCTTCGCACTTTGATTCAATTACCGTCTCCAACACGTGCGCTGCTTTCCTCCCATTGTCACTTGGAAATAACAAGTTTGTGTTGGCGCCTGGAGGCACAGCGAGGCGCTGGCTCGGACTGCGCCGCGAACACGGGTGGGCTACAACATGGCGTCCTTCCCGGCAGCCGTCCGGCTGCCAGGACGGGGGCTTCCTGTCTCCCTGTGAGTGCCAGAGAGACAGAAGGGCAAGGTCAGCAGACAGATTGAGAGACGAGCGGTCGCAAGCCCGAACCTCATTAGCAAGTTTACCGAGGGGAACCGGCTCGCGGTGCAAGTGATGGAAACAACTTGGTAATTGGGCCCAAAGGTGGCGTTGGGCAGCCGGCCCACGAAGGGAGAAACGGGACAGTGTGTGTGTGTGTGTGTGTGCGTGTGTGTGCGTGGGACAGGCAACCATCCATTTGGCTGAAGGCGTTGGAGCGAGCCCGTCCCCACGCTGCAGCCGCCGCCCTCCAGTCGCAGCACCGAGGGTCAGCGGCGTCCTCAGAGACGCAGCTCCACCGCAGCTTCCTGCACGGACGCGGCGCCAAACTTCAGCCCAAACCGACGGGATGAAACGATGCAGGAGCAGGTGCTCCAGGAGGAGGAGGAGGAGGAAGCTGCCTGGTGGGACAAAAGTTTCGACAAGCATCCAACTAATTTCCTGCGTGTTAGCACGTTCTTCCCTCTGCAGGTTTCTCCGCTTTGACGGAGGATGCAGACACGAGGAGCAGCTGCGACCTCTGCAAGTTTTCGCTGTAGTGCAGTTTGTAGTTTGAAGCCTGATAGAGGCACAGCGAGCAAGTTTAAGGACCACTGCTCTTTTTCCAGCCTGCTGTGAAATCATCAGCCTGATCTCGCTGCAGCTTTTCTGTGTGACCCCATTCTGTAAATCTGAGTGATTGGAGGAAACTGCTGCCCGACCCGAGCGTGGACACGTGGGTGGAGGCTTCCTCAGAGCAGAGTGGGGAAACAGTACGGGGAATGTCTGCAGGTCCTCTCACAGGTCCTTTTACTCTGGAGAATTGTTATGGATCATTTTCTGCGTCAGCTTACACGACACAAGTTTTTGTCCCAAAAACAGAGAAAGTTCCTCTGCTCAAAATTAAACACAACCAATAACAACAGAAAATACATATCTCGATCAATAAAGTGAAACTACGACAAAACCAAAATTTTAAAAAGGTAAAAACTTAAAGGAGGAGCTCAGCGAAACAAGAATAAAGAAAGAAAAATATGTAAAGGTAGTTAATCGTTTAAGATAAATAAAATATATTATTATCATTATTAAAGATTTTCTCTCCTGTTCTTTTTGTGGTCGTGAAGAGCCGATTCATTTCAGTGTTTCATTTATTGCAATGCATAAAGTCATTATTTTTGTTTCCATGGTTTCATTTATTTTTTCTCATCTATTTCTGTGAACTTTGACCGCTGGGACAAAAAAATGATGACGTGATTATACCAAATTATTTTCACCTCCAGCCTCCACCTTTTTTCACTTCCAGTATATGGATGCAAGTCAGTGGCAGCGCTCCGATGAAAAATCATGTTCGGGAAATAAAAATGAAACTTTTCCAGGGACATGAAAAAGCGAGCAGAAATGTTGTGACTTTATTTGAAAGGGTGGCGTGATGTCACAGCAGCTCAGGTGAGGACTGCAGCTGAATCACAGATTAAACCTCACAAACGAGCGGAGGATGAGGCGAACACAAAAGCAGCCATGAAAGGTTAACTCCCGCCCGCCTGAAGCCCCCAGGGCGCCAGCACCGCCACCCCCCCTCCCCCTCCGACTCCCCCCCCGAGCTGGTAGCATGAAAACCTGTTTGGGGATAGTGCATCTGCTCG
>VVHJ01064091.1:31111-41899 GCA_015107715.1 Tylochromis polylepis
TGTGCAAAACTGCAAAAGACAGTGCCACACTAGACAGAACAGAATGATACAAACACAACAGTGCAATAGAAAAGTGCAACAATGACAATGGATTGCGCAAAAGACTGAGCATTGTGCAAAAAGTAACTTGATGTATGAAGGTGTGTGTGTGTGTGTGTGTGTGTGTGTGTGTGTGTGAGAGAGAGAGAGAGAGAGAGAGAGAGATTGTGCAGATAAGTGCTTGATAGGTCTGTTAAAAAAAATGGATCCAGTGATCAGAAGTAAATAGAAGCTAATGTAAATGTGGGACTAAACAGGAAATGAAAGTAAATGCAAAAAAATAAAAATAGAAAAAAAAATCAAATACACTTGATTAAAAAAATAAAGTTAAATGCAGAACTTAATAAAACCCAACCATCCATAAAAGAACTCAACAGAAATAAAACTACAAAAATGGAAATAAAATATATGTAAGGGAAAAAACGGTTTACATAAATAATATATTACACAAAACATGAGCCAATGAAAATAAAGTTAAAAAAAAGAAACAGTGCAAAAATAAATCTGTAAACTCCTCCTACACCATCAGGAGCTGAGTCACCAACCACGTCACACAGGTACGTCTCACATCCCTGTTGTTCACAAGCTGTCTGTAGCTTTTCTGACTCTCGGGTAGTTATGGCCGTCATGTTTGGACCCCCGTACCTGAGTGAGGCGCTGCTGTGCATTTTTTCAGAGTTCAGGATAAAAACGTGATTTCGGAACGCGTTTCTTTTTCATGCTTTGTGTAGAGTTAAAACCTGAAGAGTGATCTCTTTGAAACCCTCGGCCCGCCCAGGCCGTGCACACGTCCTTGCCGCGGCCTCAGAAAGTGGCGGTGAAGTTGAAGAGTGTCTGTCACATGGGTTTATGTTCATTCAGAGGCTTCGCTGCCAGAAACGCACTGGCTTCCAGTCGGCTGTCCGGCGCTCTCTGATCACTTCTGACTGCTACCCTTTTGCGTGGTGACTTTAGAGCATGCCACGGCGTTTGGCCCCGTGCCCGCCCCCCCTCGGCCCCAGGGCCCCTGTCAGCCTGACGCCGTGACTCCTCCACCGCCTGAAATTAATTTCCCTTCCTCGCTGACCCATAATTAAACAGGCTGTGTCGCCGAGCAGCAAAGAAGGAGAATTTTCTGTCTGACTTTGCAGGCCTTTAACTTTTCCTCTGCAGCTTCGTCGTGGCGCTGAAGAAGCGCCGCTCTGAGTCTGAAGCTGCGGACGTGGAAACGGGGCCACAGGCCTTCCTCCTGCAGGCACCTCCTACAGCTGCGCTGGCCCAGGAAGTCATTCTGAGTTCAGTGAAGATCAGGTAAGAGCTGGTTCCTGCTGAGCCTCTTACAAAGAGCGAGATAAAAGCCGCTCGGGTCTGCAGCGTGTTGGCAGGAGAGCGGCAGGCCGCTGCCAACGTCATGGCTGCTGTTCAGCTCGATGGCATCGACCCACAAAAAGCCGCCGCTGCGGAGAGACGAGGACCTCTGTAATAGCAGACTCAGAGCTTCCATCTTGACTGAGCGTCCTCTGTCTGTCAGAGGAAACTCTACTCTACTCATCATCATTATCATCATCGGGACGCAGAGAAAGAGAAGGCTCCACTTCCTGTTCTTCCACTTCCTGTCAGTCTAAAGCAGCCAAAATCAAAAGCAGACATAAAGAGACACGTTCTGAGAAGAAAACTGCACTCTGTGGAGCATCCTTTGACCTTTACGACCTCTGGCAGGGAAACTTTCCGGTAGTTTCTCATAAGCTTTCAGAGTTTGTTCTCTTATTTCCTGCAGACCTTTTAACCTGAAACCTCTCTCGGGTTCCTGTTTCTGTTTGTCTGCACAGAGTCAAGCCTGCACGGTTTCCTTTCAGCTCTTCCTCTCATACCTGTGAATACAGCCGATCCTGCAGCCAGAGTCCACAGCTGCAGGCCAAGCCACACTTCTCATGGCCAAAGTATTCACGATAACATGGGCCTGTATCAGCAGGAAGAGCAGGTCATCCACTCATTGGAAGGTTGGTTGTTCGATCCCTGGCTGCTCCAGTCTGCATGCCAATTATCCTTGGGCAGGATACTGAACCCCAAGCTGCTCTCTGAGTGTGAATGTTAGACAGAAAGCACTTTGGCATAGAAAAAAGTGCTCGTATGAATGAGGCGTGTTGTATATAAAGCACTCTCAGTGCTGAGGAGAAAGGAGGGCCAGTCCATTTAAAGAATCATTTTAACATGTGTGAAAATTTTACTTTTTTTGGCAAATTAATTACTCTTAAAATATGAGCATAGAGCAGAGGAGAGTCTCTGGAACCAGAACTGACCAATTTTACCACATTTTCATATTCAGATTTAAGCCATTACTGATATATTATCTTTAAATATGACAGTTATATAACTGCACACAGTAATGGATCCATCTTTAACTTCCTGTCACTGTTACAGGAAGCATCAGACAGTCCAGACACACTCTGTCAAAGGGAACCACTGGGACAGCGTTTCAGGTGCTGGGAATCATTACCGTGTGACACATCAAAGGCTGCGAGAAGGACGTTTGTGTGGAGAAAACCATGGCGAAGCACCACCTGAAGGACACTGGAGACGTCCTGCTGTCCTCGCAGCTCCAGCCGGACCGAGGACGTTAACATCAGCCCGTCACCTGTTGGGGGAGATGGTCAATGCTAACATGGCGCCACGCTGAAGAAACACGTGGTCATCGAAGACTCAGCGACTGAGTCACATGATAAATTAGCAAATAAACATCGGGCGTGGTCTTCATAACAGATCTCTAAAAAAAAAACTCTGAATCTATAGTGAATGATACTGAAACTGTGAAGGCGCTGAAGGCCGACCCCGACTCACATCAGGCAGCGGTCGCACCACCCCAGTGCCCGCCTCCAGCCTCTCAGCCTTTGAAAACATTTCAGTTTCTCGGGCTGCCCCACCTGGATCGGGATCATCTTTAAATTTCACACCAAACCCAGAAAGCCTCCATCCATCAGCCCAGCTCTTCATCCACCTCCTGTGTTTGGATCAGGAGGAAACATCAAAGATCTTGTTTTAGCTGAATGACCTCCTCAGTCTGAGATCCCCGATGAAGGCAGGTTATTGGCTACTAGAGCTGCCTGCTGTGACGGTGCTGGGTGCCTTCATCTGACAGAAACAAAAGAAGTTTGTGTTTGTAGATGTGAATACAGGTGTGACACAAACTGTTTTCACACAGGTTACCAAACACACCACAGTCCCCCTCCTAAGCCCCTGAAGGATCTGATGTGGACCCAGGAGGTCCCAGGAGGTCCACATCAGATCCTGGGGTCAAAACTTCACAAATACCTGAAAGAAAAAAAACACTGGGAGACATCTGGATGATCTCCAGTTGTTTGGCTCATTCAGCTCCAGTTTAACACTCAGCTTCACACCCTGAAAGTTCTGGTTCAGGCTGATCCATCTTACTCTGTGTGTTTGTGTGTGTGTGTGTGTGTGTGTCACTTCTCTCAGGCCATTAGACCTATTAAAGGCTATACTGGTGACCAGTGGAGAGTCACACTGGGAAGCTGTCAGCTATCATACATCACAATCACTGACTGACTGACACCCTCCTCCTCCTCAGGAGAGGAAGGAGTGATCTCTCACACACACACACACACACACACAGACACAGACACAGACACACACAGGCCTGTGGGCCAGCCGGCAGTATCAGGTGAGGGCGGACTGAAGGAGGAATCAGACAACTGGATGAGATGAGATGATGAAGAGGAGAGGGGAGAAGGTGGTGGGGATGGTCTGTGGGGGGATATCACCTCCTGAGGAAGATGGGGAGCGGAGGGATCGACCTTCCCCGGCAGTGATGAGGAGGGAGGAGCTCATGCTCAGATTATGCAAATGAAGCGTCGTTTTGATGCAAAACAAGCTGGACTGGCTGCTAATGTTTCTCCAGTCGTGAAAGGGCGAGACTCCCTGGGAGAAATACCAGAAGAGAGAGGGTGGGGTAGTGTGGAGGAGCAAGGGAGTCTGGGTAACAAGCGGCGCTGGGCGGGCGGCTCCCCCGGCGTTATACATTATCATATTTCCACGTAATTAGTTGGTTTTTCCACATGAAATGAGGAAGCAGCTCGACGGTGCGTTCACTGCCGCGAGGACGACTGGCTTCTTCTTCTCCTCCTCCTCTGTTACCAAGAGATGACCTTTGACCTTTACTCTCTCATCAGCTACCCCATCACCAACCACACACACACACACACACACACACACACACACACACTCTTCACTGGTCAGTAAACAATGATGGAGCTACTGGATCTAATTAGTATGTGAATTGAGGCATTTAGAGGCAAACAGTGAGTTAATTGCAACCTTCTGGAACCTTTCATAGTCTGATTTCAATATCAGAAAAACACAGCAGGATAACCTGGACACACAACCAAAAACACACACGCAATTTTAAAGTGAATCAAAGCAGCAGAATCATCTCATTTCCAGCAGGAAAAAACTGCACCTGAAGTAATCAAACAACCACCTGGCTTTACCCTTGAACGCATCCTTCCCTCCATGTGGCTAAAATAAATAAATTCTGGTTGTGCTTCAGTCCGAAAGGCTTCAGAGCAGTGTCCACACGCCTGCTGGACAGTGACGTTATCTCCTGATTTAAAGTCTGTTCTCAGTTTGACAGCAAGGAGTGAACCGCAGACCGATGCTGATGTTTCCACGTTTATCATAGAGCCAGTCATAAAACGAGGAAAATGGATGAAACACGCATCTTTGTTTGTTCTCATCTTTGTGAGTGAGGGGAAAGAATCACTTAAAAATAAGTCAGTGTGCTATCAGTGAAAGTAGATTTTTGTGTTCAGACTGTGATCAGCTGACCTGCTGCTCCTCACACCAGCTGTTACAGCTGCTTTCCACCCCCACACAGCCGCTGTTTAATAACGGGGAGAATGTAATCTGCACTGAATTTAAAATGAGCTGATCCAACCTAACAGTGAAGACGGACTCCAGCTTAACCTGCAGCAAACTGCTCAGTATGACCATCCAGCCCACACTGAAGGACACACAGCGTTTACAATCGAGCCGTCCATTGTGTGTCGCTCTGTATTGGAGGTTGTTATTCATGCATTTATTTCATCATGGCGGGATTATTGTAGCTCATTGTTCACTTGTCTTAAAGTTTCCCTGAAGCGTCTGCAGGTTGCTGCGCTGATAATTTAGCTGCACTGGAGTCCACGTTCACGTTACCACGTGGTCTCTGGGCTGTACCACGTGGACATCACAGAGACTGCGTGCACCCTGAGAAACTCTGTGATGGTCAAAGATGCTGCAGAAATACAGCTTTACCCCATCTCTAACTGAGGTTGTCACACAGCAGGTGAGTTAGCTCGATGGTGATGTACCACAGCCTCAACTTTATTGACAATGGCAGCATGAACACATGACATTAACTGAAGGTGCCTGAAAGCCGCTCTAGATGTTCTGGCCCAGTTTAACCCCCATTTATATCTGACTGACATCCCACCAGGGTACCAAACGGTTCTGGACGAACAGCTGACGATTATGTATGTTTAATAAAAAAGTAATAATAATTCGGTGCTTATTACAAGTAAAACTGAAATACTGCTCATAAGTTTTAATTAAATAACTTATTTAAACTTTGGGGGAGTTTTCCACTGACACTCATCGTTTTTTATTTTTTAATAAATCTAAAGGTGATAAATGTCCTGCTGTGAGACTGCGCCTGAGGCGGCTCAGGTTAGACCTACCTGTTAAATCATCTTCACAGCACGAAGCCTCCACCAGCTCAGGCTGTGTGCCACGTGCTCCTGCAGGTATGCTAGCCAGGACGCTTCTCTTCATGATGGTGCATTCAAGGAAACTCCAACATGTTAGAGTGGAGTATCCAGTAGGTAATGATCACATGATCACCACTAAGCCAGAAACATCTGCGTTTAACCCCGAATTTCAAAATAAGAGCACACTCTTCCTGCTTAAAACAACCAAGCTCGTGTTAAGTGGAGACAGTTTAAGGAATAAGTCAGAGAAAAGTCAGAGAAAGTTTTTCTGAAGATGAATAAGCTGCTCAGAACATTTTTCACCTTAAAATTTTATCAGCTAAGATTAAATAAATCCACTTCATCACGTGTGTCATTTATTGGCCAGACTGATGTCACCCAGAGTGCTCAAACCTCTGGCACCTAGAATGATCAGCTGAACATTTTGTTGCCTGATTATTAAAAGATTTCCTTCGGTGCCCTTCAGTGCAGACTGAGGAGGATAACCGGGATAATTTCAGCCCGTTCTTCTCCGCGGGAGTTTTTTTTTTTTAAATTCCTCTTCAGCTCAAACTCCTCTAAACTCTTCTGACGTGACATCTCCGTGCTCTCCATCCATCCCTGGGGGTCCTGCAGTATGTGTGCTCAGGATGGATGGATGGATGGATGGACCGGAGGCGGGGTGGAGCAGCAGCAGTGGGCTGGGATGGCGTGTGGCCCACAGAGCGTGCTCAGTGAAGCAGGAGGCAAGCAGTAGCTTCACATTAGGCCACCAAGTCTAGAGAGGAGCTGGCTGCAGTCCGGACTTCATGCATCATCAGCCAGTGTGTGTGTGTGTGTGTGTGTGTGTGTGTGTTTTCTATGTTTGGCGCTCGGCTGTCATCCACCATGTTTTTCTTCTTTGAACTGGGCGCCATGTTTGTCCACTCAGCTGACTCTGACTGAACAACCTCGTTTTGTGTGTGTGTGTGTGTGTGTGTGTGAGATTGAGGAGGAGAAAAGGTGGCTCGTACCTGTTGGTGCATTTCTGTAAGACAGAGCCGATGCAGCGTGTGTAGGATTAATTTCTTATTTTTAAAATTCAGACATAAAAAAATCATTAAAAGTCTGACAGTTTGGGACTTTAAACTGAAAGAAGATCAGACGCTTTAGTCCTCAATCTCCCTTTGCTGCTGTATCCTGAAATCATGTGACCGAGCAGATCAGAGAAGAGGCAGTTCACATGTTAAAAATAATTTAAATGAAATTGTATAAAATCCTCAAAACTCGAAAGATTAGACTCCTTCTGATGTTCTCAGTGGTGCCGTTTTGTTGGCCTCCTTTATTATGCTGTCACAGTGGTGCACATATAACTTAACTTCATAATAGAGTTTCTTCACTGATTAAAAATAAACGTTCCCAAATAAACATGTTCTTTGTCAGTTCCTTTGAATATCATTTTTCTGGTTGACTTGTTGTAAAATACATTTCCAGAGGTTGACCTGGTGTTACAGACGTTGGTTACAAGGTGGCCGCATCTTGGTTTCACGTTGGCTTTGCGTTTGTTTCAGACTGAGCTGGAGGAGCACCGAGAACGGAGATGTCACGCTGCTATGAAGTCACTGGGCAATGTGTTCATAACCTGTTCAGATATGCTTGTGTGAAGACTTTTAGGAAGTTATGAAGTCAAATTTTAACAGAAGCTGTTGGTGTTAATGGCCGGCGTTTACTCGAGACTGCCGTGTCCGTGCATGTGTAGCACGATGCTAAGTGTGCAGTGTCCAGAGTCCAAAGCTGGCATCAGAGAACCTGCTCTCAAATGTGTATGTATGTATGTATGGTCAACATTTCACTTTTGGGGATTTTGGTTAGGCATTCATTTTTGTCTTTGTGTTTGGGTCTGAGCCCGCTGACTGCTGTGTTTTTCTGGTTTTTTTGTATTTCCATTCATACATTTTCTACCACTTACCCAGGTTCAGGGCACAGGGGCACCAGCCTGAGCAGAGAAGCCCAGACTTTCACTTTTTCCCGTTTCTCTGGGGGAACGCAGAGTTGTTCCAAAGCCAGGCGAGAGATGTAATCTCTCCAGCGAGTCCTGGGTTTGCCCCGGGCCCTCCTCCTGGTAGGACATGCCTGAAACACCTCAACTAGGAGGCGTCCAGGAGGCATCCTGGTCAGATGCCCAAACCACCTCAATTGGCTCCTTTTGATGTGGAGGAGCAGCAGCTCTACTTCGAGTCCCTCTTGAATGACCCTTCTCACCCTATATCTCCCTCCTCCTTATAAGGGAGAGCCCAGCCACCCTTCAAAGGAGACTCATTTCTGTCCCTGCCAGGGACAGGTTCCTACCCTGGAGCCAGGCCTGGCGCACAGACTCAAGGACAAGTGTCTGGTGTCTGGGCCTTAGCCTGAAGAAGCTACATGGATCTGTCTTCCTATGGCTCATCACCCACAGGAGGCGCCTTTGGTGCTTTGTGGATGAGGTGGAGGTCCTGGCACTCAGATCCTTGGCTTCCAAAGCTGGCTTGTGTATTTCCTTTATCTTTTGTTTAGTGTAGGTTTTATCACCTGCAGCAAAATGCTCAGTATGATCATCCATGAACATTCATGAACTATTGGTTCCCAAATATTTTTGATGTGCCAAATGAGTGAATCATAACAAACATGGAACATGTTAGGTCCCCCGTTTTAGATGTTCCTTGCAAATCTGTGTCATTAAATGTGTCATATGCCAGTTCAAAGAGGGGGAATTACTTGTGAGACATTTGACTCACAAATCAATCATTTGGCTCAAGTAATTCTTTTTGGTCACTCTTTGGGCTGTTGTGAAGCCTTTGCTAAAATATAAATGTGTGCATCATCAGCAAACATGCATCAGTAACACTGAACACATAATATCATTATGTCAGAGTTTATGATGAGCATTTACGGTGGTGTGAAAAAAATGAATGAAGTGTTTGGAAACCTGAGTTAAATTCCTCTAGCAACACCCAGGCGTGATAACTGCCACACCTGTTCTGAATCGAAAAACCCTTGAATAGGACCTGCCTGACAAAGTAGACCAAAAAATCCTCAAAAGCCAGACATCATGCTGTGATCCAAGGAAATTCAGGGACAAATGAGATACAAAGTAATTGAGATCTCTCAGTCTCTGAAAGGTTATAAAGGCATTTCTAAAGCTGTGGGACTCCAGCGAACCACACTGAGAGCCATTATCGACAAATGACTAAAACATGGAACAGTGGTGAACCTTCCCGACCGGCCAACCAAAATTACCCCAAGAGCACAACGACGACTCATCCAAGAGGTCACAAAAGACCCCAGAACAACATCCAAAGAACTGCAGGCCTGCAGGTCTCAGTTAAGGTCAGAGTTCATGACTTCCCCATAAGAAAGAGACTGGGCAAAAATGGCCTGCATGGCAAAAACCACTGCTGAGCAAAAGGAACATAAAGGCTTGTCTCAGTTTTGCCAGAAAACATCTTGATGAGCCCCAGGATGAGCCCCCATACTCTGTGGACAAAAGTTAAACTTTTTGGAAGGTGTGTATCCCGTTACAGCTGGCGTGAAAATAACACAGCACTTCAGAAAACATCATACCAGCAGTAAATTATGATTACGATTGAGATGCTGTGGCATTACCTTAAAAATGTGGTTCATGCTCAAAAATACTCCAATGCAGCTGAATTACAACAGTTTTGCAAAGATGAGTGGGCCAAAACACAGTACTGCAAAAGACTCACTGCCAGTTATCACAAACACTTGATTGTTTTTATCCCTGCTAAGGATGGCCCAACCAGTTATAAGGTTTAGGGGGAAAACACTTTTTCTCACCACTCTTTATGGCATTTTTTCTAATCCGACTGACAACTTAAAGTGCTTTAGGGTCCTTTTTAACTTTATGTTTCTTATTTAATTTATTTGATGTCCCTCCACATTTCTATGTGCAGTGTCGCACATAGCCGCTCTGAGGAGCAGGCTTTAAGGTTGACATTCCTCTGTAGAAGCATGAAAGTAAGCGCCTCAAAGGTCAAATCTCAGTGCTACTGTTGGTACTTACTGTAGTTGTTTTGCTTTAGTATCATTTTAGGCTTCTGTAAAGCTAATATTCTAACATGTATTAGCTGTGTTACTCTCAGTGCATTTTCTGTTTTAATCTAATCTATTTGGACTTCAGTCTTTCACCTTATCTGAAAGACTGGGTGGAGTAAAAATGCAGGAAATTAGATTGAACTTGTGTTTCTCCCCATGTTCATGTCTCCATTTTATGCATAATCAAGCAGCACAGATGAGCTCGTCCAAAAGCGAACATGTGATCGTTATGAAAATAAGCCTCAGTGTTCACATGTGAGAAGATGGAGATGGTGGAGCTGGCTTCAAAGTGACGGCGGAGCTGGAGAAGCTTCACAGTTTCCTGCGTGAGGAACACTTGTTGCTGCAGAAATGAGAAGAAAAGATTTCAGATTCAGCCAGCTGAGTGCAGAGAGGAGGAGGAGGGGGTGAAGGCGGTGTGGAGGAGGATGCTGGCTGGCTGGTGGAGGAGCCGGACGGGGCAGCATGGCGGAGCTCCAGTCGGCTGGCCGGAGCCCAGTTGGTGCTTAATCACAGCGAGCGGTCAGCCTCCGCCTTTCACAGCCAGCTGACATCAGGCCTGTGTGTGTCTGTGTGTGTGTTTGGGGGGGTTGCCCCAACCCCCCCCAAACATCCTCCACCTCTCACCTCCCATCCAGCATGTAGGTGTGTAATCTGCAGCCAGGAGGAGGATTAAACACGGCTGCTGTACATCACTCTGTGTGTGTGTGTGTAGGTTGGGGGTGGTGGTGGGGGGGTGACTGTGACCTGCCAACACCATGAGTACATGCAGACGGTGGCGGAGAGCCGAGCCAAGGCCGGAGCTGAGCTGCCAACCGAGCTGGGTGACCCGTCCGTCCACTGCTTTTCCCCCGACACAGCCAAGCAGTGTGCCAGCAGAGTGTGTGTGTGTGTGTGTGTGTGTGTGTGTGTGTGTGTGTGTGTGTGTGTGTGTGTGTGTGTGTGTGTGTGTTCTGCG
>VVHJ01064092.1:0-11704 GCA_015107715.1 Tylochromis polylepis
ATTACACACAGGTGCACTCTATTTAGTCATTAGCACTCATCAGGCAATGTCTATGGACAACTGACTGCACTCAGACCAAAGGGGGCTGAATAATTACGCACACCCCACTTTGCAGTTATTTATTTGTAAAAAATGTTTGGAATCATGTATGATTTTCGTTCCACTTCTCACGTGTAGAAGAAGAATAATCCTTTAATTGTCCCACAAGGGGAAATTTGTTTGTAGCAGCAGCCAGAGACACATACATACAAACAAACAAACAAACAAACAAACAAACAAACAGTACACAGGACACAGAAAAGAAACATACTTAATTTTTACATATTTACATCAAGAAAGACAATGGTCACCAAAGAAAGACAATGGTCACCAATGTACACCACTTTGTATTGGTCTTTCATGTGGAATTCCAATAAAATTGATTCATGTTTGTGGCTGTAATGTGACAAAATGTGGAAAAGTTCAAGGGGGCTGAATACTTTTTCAAGCCACTGTATGTGCAAATAAGAACACTATATACAGGAAATCTCCCTCACTGCTGGGGCTCTCTCATTAATATTCTAGGTTTCTTTTTAATTATTTGGACTTTATTCAGCTTTATTGGACAGAGCAGTGAAGAGTGACAGGAAGGCAGAGGGAGAGAGAGAAGGAAAGACATGCAGCAAAGGGCCAGACTTGAACCCAGGCCAGCTGCTCTCTGCCATGCAGCATACAGTCACCCACGCATCTCAGTGAGCTAAAGCAGCACCGATATTCAAGGTGTTTTACTTTACATAAAACACGATAAGACAACTTGCTGTGTATAGGTAAATACAACTGATTTGAATTGAATGAATTGTTCGTATTCGTTTCTATATATTAAAATATACAGCATGTTTATTTGTTGTTCTTTTGTGTATTTTGCTGTATTTTATTGAATTTACAGCTCACCCGCCTCACAGAAGCCCTTGGCAAAGAAGACATGGAGCAGTCGGAAAGGAGCATGTCACTACATATGACAGTCCCATAAAGAGCTATAATGTGCTGGCGGGTTCTGGGTTTTAGACCTAAAAAGGAAAATGGTGGGCATGGTGGGAGGGAGCTCCTGAGGCAGGGGTTGTACTAACACAAGCTTTCTATAATGTTTCTTGTTCCTTCTTTTCTGTTATTTTTTTTCCTTTTGGTTTTTTCTCTCTTTTTGCCCCCGAACAGCAGAAATGCAAGCAATGTCATTGTTACAATGACAAAGAAACTGATCCCTCACGCAAAATACATTTGTTCATGAATATGACCTGAAGGAACAGTTAGTGGAAAGTATTATAGGAAGTGTATTTATTTTTTTATCTGCATTTGTATGGCCAGTGTTCAATCAGAATTTCAATGAGGGAATTAAAAGCAGTGTAGTCACATTAATAATGTAGTCATTTAAATTCTGAAGAACTTGACTGAGCTGTTACCCGACACACAGAGAGCAGCTTTGTTTGTGACCTCACATACTCAGTATACTGTGTTTTTTTTTTTTTAAATATTATGGCGGTGAAAACTGGTTTCTGTTGTGGGTGACTATGCTGAAAGATAACCGACAGTTTCTTGTGTCTTCTCACCTCTGGCAGGTATTTGGATAAAACCCACTCGGACGTCCAGGATGAGGGAGAAGAGAGCTGACTTTGTGGCAGGATGCCTGGGTGGAAGAGTCATCATAGCCGGTGGTCTAGGTCAGCAGCTCTGTTCTAGTTATTCCTTTTTTCCCTCACTGCTGTCAATCAAATATAGCACTGTGCCTCAATTCAAGAAAGAGAAGCAGAACAATGGGCAAACGAACTTTATTTATTTTATATAGCACAAAATCCATATTACAAAGTGTTTCACAAGAGCAACATCCATCCATTCTTTTCCGCTTATCCTTGCCAGGGTTGCGGGGGGCTATCCCAGCTACCACAGGGCAAGAGGCAGGGTACACCCTGGACAGGTCGCCACTCTGTCCCAGGAAGAACAACACAATAAAGCAAAAATCACAAGTCACAAATGTAAGAAATAAAAAGACAAACATCACTGAATGGCTTTCAGTGGCGTGTGAACATGCTGTATATATATAAACTGTGTCCTTGATCCTGTTGCCGGTGAGCAGTTGCTCATATTATGTTTTGGATTTTTTTTTTTTCGGGGATTAAAATTTTTTTTTTCCTTTTTTAAACATTATTTAACTACCATTCAGACATATGGTACCAAAATGATCTATTGTAGTGCGAAGCATAAATCACAGCCATCCAGATAGAGGAAGCTGACAGAACAGGCAGGCAGACGGCCCAGTTGAGATAGATGACTACCACCGGTAGGGATACAGGTCTCTGGAAGTGGATCCTATGCACTATTTGCTCCAAGAAAGCTGTGGTGAAAGCAGGTAACTCATCAAAGCACAAATACCTTTGTGTGTGTACCTCAAGTACAACGTTCGAGTGATGCTGTACTTGAGGTAAACAACATCAGAACATCGGAATGTTGAGCACAATGGGGACGCAGTCATCCTTCAATGCGTTTGACTAAAGCTGGCCAAACTTTTTAAAGCTGCCATTAAATTGTTTGCTACTTGTAGGCTAATAATTTAGAAAGATTAAGTCATTCAGCCTTTTTTATTTCTTGGTATATTGTAGGGATACCAAAAAAATGTGACAAGCACACTGAGACTCAGTCAAAGATACATGAGCTTGACACTAGGACGGGGGATAACAAAAATGAAAACATGAACAAGTAGAGTCAAACCATGCCGGCAAAGTACATCTGTGGTCCACGTACAAGCACATAATTATGTCAGTATCTGGAATCCTTGAATTTCACCATGTAGAGCAAGACCTTGGCTTGATTCATTGTTATTTGTTTATTAAAGAGATCATCTGATGATAAAAGGCCTCAACATTTACACTGAACTTGTCAGAGCAGACCACAAACACCACAACTCTCATTTCTCACTAATGCCACACATGGGCTTGCACACGAGCAAATTAATTTTCCATTAACTTTCCATTTTCTCCCTGACTGAGCTGCATTTGTTAAAGTAAATATAGTGTGAAGTGAAATTGAGCAATGCTACAAATTAATCACAGGTCAGCTTTTTCCTCAGTGACACGCTTGTTAAGCAGATATTGGTCCTCTTTTCTTTTGCACTTGCACGCATCCACAAGAACAGCCACGGGCGTATATCCGCACAGCTGTATCAACACACAAAAACCGATGTAAAGCCCAGAGCTATAGAATGAAATCTGTTGATGCGTTCAAAAGCTGTTTGTTCGTGCAAGAGAGCCTCTTGTGTGAATACAAAGCAGCAACACAGAGCAGGAAGTTGCAGGAAGAGAAAACTTGTTTTTTTCATTACTATATTATCAACACAGCTTAGCTCCAGCTTAAGCCTATTAGGTTACATTTCCATCATGTTTATCCTCATCGTTAATGTCCAAGAGAAAACATCTGACCGGAGAAGCACACATCTGCTGTGTGAAGAGAAATAAAAAGCTTGGGGAGAATAACACAATCCTTCTCAGCTCCCTACTCCCTACGGTGGCCCCTAGAGACAAAGCACGTACAAACTCCAAAAAGCACGTACAAACTCCGAAGCACGTGCAAACTCCAAAACACAACGGTAGTGCTCCAGGATGCTAGGGGCAGTGTTGAGCTCGATTTGCAAAATAAATGCCAAGTTTGTTCCGTTTATTCCCTTTATTCCCTTATCCGTTTACCCTAACCCTAACCCCCTAACCCTAACCTCAATAATTTAAAAAAAATGTTCATTTACCTTTTACTACCACACACCAAATCCGGTCGTTAGGAACTTCCAGGCTTGTGTAGTCACTAGGTAACAAAAGCTCAACACTGCCCCTAGCGTCCTGGAGCACTTCCGTTGTGTTTTGGAGTTTGCATGGGTTTTGGAGTTTGTACATGCTTTGTCTCTAGGGGCCACCATAGCATACTAACAGTTGCATTACCACTGTCTCGTATAAATTTGTCAGACTAAGTCACAGTACCAGTAATGTAAAGAATTTGATTTTTTAAAAACTGAACACTCTAACACACTCTCTAGGCCTAAAACACATTAGCAGTTTCTTTTTTGCCCCAAACCCAGAGTGATAGTCAGTAATGTGGCCTGACAGCTGTGTGTGTGTGTGTGTGCGCACGCGTGTGTGTGTATGAGACCATGTGAGAAAGAGAGGAGAGTGCCAATCTTGTCCTGCTGAGAGAGACATTTAGGAAATTCAACAGCCAACAGAGAAAGAAAGGGAAAAGAGGATTGAGCTGGATAAAAGTACGAAATGTATGTGAGCGAGGGGAAAGAGGTAGACGTGTTGTATTTTCTTCTGTGGTAATGTCAGCTGTGAGTTTGGCTCGCCATCTAATCCATGATGATATTTTGGGCTTGTGAGTCATTGCTGGTTCATGGCACATTTCCCTCCCTCTGCCTGTTGACTAGGGAAATAAAAAAGGCAAACACATCCACGAAGACATTCTTGAATGCAGTTAAACTGATGAAGGGTTAAAAAAGCAGAGATAAAATCAACTTATTTCAAAGATTTTCTGTGCAGACAATAGCATGGTGGTTCTACTTGGTTACTTCTATGCTCACATGGGTAATGAGAGTGTGCCCTGGAGGTCATTATGGGGAAGAATGATCTGCTGCTAATCAGCTGAACTCAGAAAGTGTTCTGTTATTGGACTTCTGTGTGAATCATGGATTGTTCACAATGAACACCATGCTCGAATGTAAGCGTGGTCAGAAAAGTCTCTGTGTCTCTGCTCAGACTGCTGCTAACTGTGATCTGGACCTGGATAATCAGTAGAAAAATGGTTGGATGGATTGGCGATGCCATCGTGTAGAATTCTGCTTCAAAAACACACATAAGTTATGAAAGTGGCTGTTTTTTTTCACCCTTGCTAGATTCACTCATGTTGAACACATAAACTGGCATAGAGAAGGCTTTCTTAAGAGCTTTGTTTTAAAATCCACTATAAGCGACACATTTTCACAAACGATTTTAATGACCCTATGCACCAATATCCATACAAATAAGCCATATAGAAAGTATACAGTTGCACCGCTGTGGTTTACCTTTCTGTTTGGAGTTTGGATGTTCTCTCTGTGCCTGTGTAAGTTTTGTCCCTTGTCTCAGACTTTCACCCACAGTCCTGAGAAATGCATGTGAGGCTAATTGATCGTGGATGTGGATGTAGATAAATTGTTGTGAAATGTGAAAATGTGTTATTCTGCTTTTATGGTTACTCCTCATTTGCTTCCACGCCTGCTGGAACTTCAACATATTCAACACAGATTAGAAAACTGATTACGTTCACGTCCTCTGATTAAAATCACTGAGCTGGGCCAAAACCGCCATGGTTGTATTGTTGGTGCCTCTTAGAGGATTTTTTGATGCAATTATCCGACAAATAAAATGCCATGTTGTGTGCTGCAGACCACAGCTTAGTTCTGGTGAGTGAAATTCTAGCGTTTTGTTAGTCTGTCACTGTGCACTAATCAGCAGACATATGTGATGTACTTATAGAGTTTATGGATATAGCTTGCTGACCAAGGTCTAAATACAGTCAATTTTGCATCCAAAAAATGAACATGGTGGCAGCCAAATGTATGTTTTCAGTTTTCAAAATGCAATGTCAAAAATCATTTTACATCCGTCTCCATCTTCTATACAGTACCATACTGCAACAGCTATATTTAGCTTGTTGTCTTTTTTAACTAATGTGTAAATTCAATTGATAGAAAAATGTTTAGCAACTAAACAATAAGGACAAAAGTAGTGGGCCACCTACACGTTACAAGAGCTGCTCATCCATAAAAACCCATGTCACGAAGCTCCTGCTGCTCAATTTTTGCTCCGTAACTTCACATGGCCTGTCACTTTATGGCTAATTACCGTCTCTCTTAAACACTTCCACTTTGCAGTAATACCACTTAAAGCTGATTGTGGAATATCTAAACAAATGTCATGAACTGACTTGTTGCTATCGTGCCACCAACTTGTTCTTCATTGACAAACGTTTGTAGAGAAACACCAGTCTCTCAGAGACTGCATCAGAAAGGGCACTTGGCGTAAAAATCTGTCAAATCAAACATGCAGAGCTGCCCGCCGTCGCAACCCCTCGTGACAAGGGAGAAGCTAAAAGTAGCTTTCAGATTTTAATTTTAGTGTGCCATTTGCAGTATTCATATAGGTTAAAAAACTAAAATTAACCTAAACATTAAGCAAATCAGCTCAGCACTGTTTTCCTCTCTGTGACTTACATTAAAATGTCAGTTATCGCTATTGGCATCTGGAATACATCAGCATATCTGTGTCTTCATGTATGAGGTCTTGCTACCTAAGCTAGAGATATCTGTAGTCAAGATCAAAGGGAACCATGATAATAGACACAGGACAGGTTTTCACTCAGCGTCACACCACCACTGAAATGGCCAATACTGGTTTCCAGTACTTTCCACCTACCTATATAATGCACTAAAAGATAAAACTGAACTGAATACATCCATCCCTTTAAAAGGACGTTAAAGTTATAGTAATTTTAAGACTATTTGTTTAGTTTTTATGGGTGAGGTTTACTCAGAAGGAATACAGACATGGATGTTATTAATTCTTAAGGTAAATTTGTCATTACAAAAATGAAGTCACAAAGCTGGAAGAACTTATCTAGATTCTTATAATACTAAATAATAAACATGTCAGATGATGAACAGTGAGTGATTAGAATTTACAGTTTAATGATGATCAGTGACGAGGTTGGATTAACTTTTTCACTGATTGTTTTTTCTTAGTTTTACAGTGCACGGTTTATTTTAAAATGCGTGCTGGTGGTGGCTGAGTTATGCTATAACCAGTTAGGACAGCTTTTCATAATGCTTGTTTTTCTTTGATGTTCTTCTGTACTTTTCAATCTGAAACAGAACACGATGTTCTCTCTTTATTTACATTTCTCTGTATTTGTGTCCATTATAGTAACACTAATGTTGCAGTCTTCACCACCTCCACCCACGCACCCAGCATTTTGTATTTTTGCACCGCCTTGTGCTTTTGTTTAATTTACGACAACGCCTGACAGCTCGATATCTTCACCTAAATTATAATTAGATATGACTTGTCACGAGGGGACTGACTTGAGATGCAATTACGAGCTCATGCATATCATTTCATTATCAGATTATTTGTGTTTGTGTGCACATAAACCTCAAAAACAGCCATTAGGAGCAGGCTCTCACACACAGACTTTGCATGCACATACCTCCCGATCGTTATGTATTCAGATGAGATGTTCTGCATCTGTGACTCTCACAGATGCAGAAAACTGCCAACACAACTTTGACCTCATCTCTCAGTTTAAGCCTCTTAAATTAAATCATATTAAAGGAAACCCAAACTAAAATCACAAATAACACAGTGACAGAGACAGAAATATATAAACTTAATGTGGCGTACACTGTCAGTCAGCAGGTAAATCTCTGTATCCCGACATGCTGAGTACCTTCGGAATAAATCTGCCGCTCTGTGTTAATGCAAAGTGACACTGTACCACTTGTCACGCCAGTGCAAGTTTATAACACAGATACAAGTTTCCTTTGAACCCCATAACGACAGGTTAATGAAGCACTGAACAGATAATTATATGCTGATTTAGAATTTTAAAAAAGGGGCTTATCTATAATTCCTTCATGTCCTGAGGCTAAAAGTAGCTTTTAACTATCCATGTTGGAAAATATATCTAAAAATAAGAATTGTGTCAGTTCAGACTTTAAGGCTGTGTTTGGTGTCAGATTAGCCTCCAGAGATTTTTTTCGCACCAAAGCATTTCTCGTGGCAGAGAGAGGTTTGCAGTTATTCAGAAGTCAGAAGATCTGGAGCCAGGTTACCGGGCCCTTCCTGAACTACTGTGGGAGTGTAGTTCAGAAAAAGGCTCACATGGGCATTTTCAACTTCAAATTAACCTTTTCATGCCACACTGATAGTGCAGATGACATCTGCACATCTACTAAAAAGAAGCACACCCCCCTCTAATTAATACATTTGTTTAGCGGTCATTTTCTGCTGGACATTTGTTAAACAGAGTACTTCTTCTGAAATGTTTTTCTTACAAATTGGCATGTTTAATTAGTCTCCAGCTATGTCAGTAACAAATCAACACTAATCAGAGTTTCTCTTCTGTTTTGACAGCAGAAAAATGAGCCGATGAAGTCCTTACCCTTCCTGCATTAGATGTCAGCATCTAATTGTATATTATATTAAAACTGTGTCTCCCAGCAGCTAGCTGGGAGAGTAAATTCTGACCTGTTCCGAACCCTGCCAAGTCACATTGTGGAGGTTTGCAAGCAGTAAAACTGTCCACCATTTTACTGTTAACTAGAGAGCTGGCAGGAGGGCATGTGGCATTCTTCCTGTACTCTGGTAAATTATGACTGCAGCATTTTGCCCACTGACAATATAAATTGTAGTGATAAAGAACAGGAGGCAAGAAGGTCAAGGATGTAAGCTATGCATTAGCTGCTAAAATATGATAAGTGCTGAAAAGAGTGCCTGTAATGACACATGTTTACCGCATAGATCAGACAGTAATACAAGCTCCTCAGCAGGTTTGCTGTGGCTTCTGTTTGGCCTGAAGTCCCGAGTGAAAGCAGAAACAACAGGTGGCCAGAAACAGGTGAACAGCAAAGACCTTAGGAAGGGCAACCCTGAAAAACAGATGGAAACGGTGCTGCAGCTGGTGAAGCTCCATGCTTGAGCAGGATAGAGTCAGTCATTCTAAAGAGAAGAGGTACATGTTGTGAGTAAAGGTTGACTATAAAGGGTCAGACCATATTATGGCATGGCATTTCTAAACAAATAAAGGCAGCTAACTATAGACTGTTTGCAAACATGAATATATTTGCCATTACTTCACCCATTTTTTTAAAGCCTTCAGTTTTGCATCATAGCCATTACCATGTTATTGTTTTTTTTATTTGAGCCAGAAATACAAATAATTAGACAAGAGACTGCAGCATTATTGGCTAACCCTAGCAAGATTAGGGCTAGCTACACTAATTAGTAGCTACACAAAATATATAATAAAATATATAACCCTATATATATAACCTTATATAACAGACTAGTAAAATACAAGAATTTCGCTCACCAAGACTGAAGCACAGAGTCTTGGACAGGCCAGTAAACCACGGCAAACTGTATTATTTTAGAGAGTTGCATTAAATGCTCCAAAAGATATTAACCCCACAAAGATGACTGAGCCACTCAGATTAGCAGAAACAGCTTAAAGTAAAATGGTCACTCTCCTAACTTTAAGCCTTACTTAAATTCAAATGGTGAGTTTGCAAACAACCCACGGCAGACCCAGCGACATGTTTATGCTTTGCAGCATACTTTATTCACACACGGTTGCTGTACAAACACAGTTGGCTACCGCCACAGAGTTATGTTAAAAAAAAAAATCATTTTACATGACAAACTTTTACTTTAAAATTGGGGGTTTTGTCATTTCTGATGTGGCTTTATTTTTCAGAGGTTGTTGTTGAACTGCACTTAAGTTAGCAGTTACACTCACATAGCATGGTCTTTTCACTGCAAAACACATCCAAACTGTGATTAACCGCATGCAGATGATCACCCACAGGTGGAAGCAAATGAATTATTTTGTAACATGAGCATGTTATGATCTTTTTGACTAAAAACTTGGTCGCTGTAGCTGATGTTCTGCACGTCAAATATATGTCAAGGTGCAATACATTATGGCCGGCTGAGTGGGGTAAAAATGCTCCAAAAGAACTTGAACGAGCTGGAAACACTAGATACCACAGGGTAGTTACAGAAGCCCTGTAGAGTCCAGGCCCCAGTGAGTTGGAATACCAATTTAATCATGGTGGCACATTTGCTTTTAAAATTCAAAGATGGGGATGGTGAAAACTTTCAGTAATGCTTCATAGAATTACTTTGCTAATGTGGTGTCATGGTTGCTACATCGCATATCTTACTATAATAGTCGTAGCATATTTCTGTCTGTATGTATCCTTTCTTCTCCTTAACTGGTGGGTCGATCTCAACGAAACTTTGCAAGAACATTTACAAGAAGATTTCTTATGCAACGTTCATTTCATCACGTCCCTGTTTATGTTTGTTTCAGGTGTCATGTTCAATGGACATGACCTGTATGTACACAAAAATTTGAATCCACAAAGGAATTTTATTCCACTCTTCACTATTTTTTGTACCGCAGACCTTTTTAGGGGTAATGGGATCATTATAGCCGGACATGATTTATAATGTAGTTTGTCAGAGCTCAGTGCAAAACCACAGTTCACTTGCAGTTCACTTCCACTGTAATGACATTCACTTGGCCGGGCTCTCTCTCTCTCTCTCATGGTTTGGTCTCTCCCTTCAACGTGGGATTTAAGGGACTGTTGTTTTTCAAGTCTTAGCATGATAAGCAAAGGATGGATGTATTTTTTAGTACTGAACCACCATTGTGACTTCTCTTGTTTCTCTCCATGTTAGTTAATTTGATTTATATTGTAATGAAAAATAAAGAAAAATCCAGTTGTCTTGTCCTTGAGGTGTCTGCTCTTCTAGTTTTCAGTAACCATTAGTTATTCTTCAGTTATACTCAGTTTTCACTGAGTTTTCACCATCAATGAAAACTCAATAGATGTTTGATTGCATAGCTCCACTGCTATATGTGATGCCAGCTGAGTGGAAATAACCCCAGAGGTAATAAAATGAGAATACTTAACTTCAAAGGCATATTGTAAATAATGGTGAAATGCCATGACTGTAAAAATTATATTTAAAAAATATACTCTGAAGGTCACTTTTGATGTCACTACAATGGAGCGAATTATTTTATTTCAAACTGCATTACTGGACACACAGCAGCTTAAGTGTTGTGTTTACATAAAGCTAAAGAAAAAGGGAAGGGAGAGCAGGAAAAAGCAGAAGAGCAATTTTCAGAAGTGGCAAAGAACAAGAAAACAGGAGAGGCGAACAATGCATTGAGGTTGACGGTTGGAGGGGTGACAGGTACAGAAGAAAGGAAGAGAATCTGAGATGAGTGGAAAAAAGAGAAGCCAAAATGAGAACAGGAGGTTTAATGGACTCGATGGGAGAAAGAATAGAGCTGAATGAACAGAGCAGGTGGAGGAGGACTAGCAAGCAGGGTTAAGAACCGTAAAGTTGAAGAAAGACTGTTTCTAAGTGTTTGATAAGAATTAGAAATGAGGCATAAGAATAAGAAAAATGAGGCAGGGAAGAATTAAAAAGGAACTCGTGATGTAAAAGGCAAAAGGTGTTAAAGGAGATAACAGGAAAGAAGAATGGCAGTCATGATGAGTGAAGGTCAAAGGGAGGAGGAGGAGCGCTGACATGACGTCTGCGGGTTGAAAATCAAAGCAATGACAGGAAGCCTTTGAGCACCGAAGCAACAAGGAATATGTTTCTGTGCTGTGTGTGTGTGTGTGTGAGTTGTGATGAGTGTGTGTGTGTGTGTGTGTGTGTGTGTGTGTGTGTGTGTGTGAGTTGTGATGAGTGTGTCTTCTACAGATGATAAAGGAACCACGGCCTGAGAAGGCTACGGGCTTTGAAAAGACCGACTCGGCATTATCACTTTGTTCTTTTAACAAAATGAAGATGATAGTTCTTCTTGGATACACACACGCACACACACACACACACACCCCCCCCCCCAACCCCAA
>VVHJ01064093.1:16586-41505 GCA_015107715.1 Tylochromis polylepis
GGGGGGGGGGGGGGTTCGCGTTACGCTTTTGTCGCATGCAAATGACGTCACTGAGAAGGCACGCTGGTGTTTTTTAAGTAGCACGACGATTTCAACGCTTCGAGGAGGCTCGGTAAGTGCTTCAGAAACGTCTTACAGCTGTACACTTACGATCTGTCACACCAACATAAATAACGTCGAATAAGAATAACTCGCGTAGTTTCATCGTTGTTATGTGTACTATAACACAGGCTAACATGTGAAGCACGCAGCAAACTAGCTGGGAATGGCACTGTATTTCAGTCTACCTGAAATATTATTATATGTCGTTAAAGACAGCAATACGCATTATTATTATATTACTGATGGTATTCTTTTGTTGTTTGTCTTAAACCTCTTTTCTGTGCACTGCTGTGTACGTATCCGGTATTTACAATGGCTCCCTCTCACGTTGTCTAATTGCTGTCCTCACATGTAAATACAACATACTGATGCTAAACTTGAGTCTTTACAGTTTGTTTGTAAATTCCTATAAGGTTACCACCCCTGTTTGAGAATCTGAATGTAATCTTTAATGAGATCAGCAGTAATCAAATCATCCTAAAAAAAAAAGCAATAAAACGAAAATAGGTCGGTGAGATTTCAATAAAGGTCGTTCGTGATTTAATTTTTTGTAGGATGGGCTGTAAATACTCTGGGAACACTGGTAGAATCAGCCCCCTTAAAATGGTATATGTTTCTTAAAACTAAGCGGAAGACCGCACCACCACTACTAGTTTTAATGGGTGTGTTTTCATGCTAATGTTTGTCAGTCTGTAAATTGGCTCAGAGGTGTGGTGGTTAGCTCATGCAACTTGCATGCATAAGATCCCTGGCTCAAGTTTGGAAAAAGACACAAAGTAAACCCGAGGAGGTCACAGACTAGTGTACTCCTAGTGCCAGTCCTGGATAAATGGAAGTGTTTTTTTTGTCCCTGGCTGGTCTCAGACGTGCTACTTTCTGCCCATGAACACGAGATAAATATTTTTCATACTTAAAGTATGAAAAGTTCCACATTCCCGCCAGAGACGCAAGTTTGATTTATAAAATTTGCATATATTGACATTTTTTTAAATTATTTTTTAAATACATTTTCAAAACCCTCAGCTGGCTAAATGAGCCAGTGAGCCATGAATTAAAGTGATTCAGGCATCTGACTTGGATACCTCCTGGATGCCTCCTAGGTGAGATGTTTTGGGGATGTCCTACTGGAAGGAAGCCCTAGGCCAGACCCAGGACTCGCTGGGGAGGCTATATCTGTCAGCTGGCTTGGGAACGACTCGGTGGCCCCCTGGAATGAGCTGGAAGAGGTGGCTGGGTGAGGGAATCCCAGGCTTCTCTGCTTAGATTGCTGCCCCCGTGACTCGAACACAGATAAGCTGTATATCCATCCATAGGTGCAGGCAATAAAAACGACCAGGTTAGGGCGACAGGGTAGTGTAGTGGTTAGCTCTGTAGCCTCACAGCATGAAACTGGTTCTCCTCGCCTTAGCTTGTGCCTGCAGGTTCACTTCGGGTATTCTGGCTGCCTCCCAGAGTCTGAAGAGATATATGTTATAAAATAAACATATGTTAATAAAATTATTTCCACTTCCTTTCCAGCTCTTTTTTAAAAAAATTTGGTGACAAGTCCCTGCTTTTTTGTAGACACAGGAAGTGCTGCAGACATGAAATATACTTCCTTTCAACGTGACAATTTGTGTTGATGAGCACGCGCTACAGCTGCTGTTATTCAGACAGCTAGTAACAGTGTAAACCAGTATATCTCATTGGGTTGAGGCAGGTGATCCAAATGCTGAAATGCTACTGTGGGGGTCCATGCTCGTATAAATACCGCCGCTCTACTCTACTGTCCTGTCAAAAATGAAGGCTAAAAACGCCACCGGAAATACTAACAATGCCAAAAAAGAAAACAAATGAATAAAACACACTTAATATCAGCACAGGCCTTGAGCTACAAATATGCTTGTTCTTTTTTCTCCCAGCTCTTCAGCCACGTTAAGACTCCTTATCCACTTTAATTTCAGTTGTCACCAGTTAAATTGGGTGAAATCATTGTCCCGAAATAAGGTTAAAATAAAAAAAATGTAAATAACAAAGCAATATATTTTCCCCCTGGAGGTTATACTTTTGCTGTTGTCTTTGCTTTTGCAGAATTCTCTCATAGATTTCAGTTGTGCCATGTTTGTTACTTATAACGCCTCTTATACACACCACAGTTGTGTGTATCACCTTCACGGGGCAGGAAGAATCTGTGAATTTATGTAGTTTATAAATAAAACTCCAACATCAGCCTAACCTCGGATGTGTGATTCACAGATGTGCTCTGGATAGACAAGTTTTTCGACTCCATAGTTTCCACTTTGTTTGGGTTTTTTTATTCTTAGACTTATTATGAGCTAATGGGAGTCGAGGGCATTGTGTTCAGCGGTGTTATTCTGTGATAGCCTTTTATAACCATCCCTGTTTTTCACCTTCAAGCGAGCTATATACTGAGGGGGCTTTGTTTTTGTTTTTTGAGCAGTTTGTGCAAGAAAATGTGAACGTAAAGTTCTAAAACTGTCAAACTTGACTGAACTAGTTCATTTTTCATTTGGTTTACAGCCTTTTCTGACATCATCTACACCTTTTTGACCACTCTTTTAAAACTCGTGGCCATAAGTGAGCTTTTTGGTGTAAATAGAGATGTTACTAATCAGGTGGCTTTCTAAGCGCGTCTAGAATCAGGAGTAATCTATGAATCTGTGAGTGTGTTATTAGCACAGAGGCTGCAAGACAAACACAGCAAATCAATAGAGGAAGAGCACGGTAGAGAAAGTAAATCATTTCCACAAACACATCCGTGCTGATTGCTGTTCTTTCCCCAGGTAAAATGGCAAAGAATAAACAAAAGGGGAAAAAACAGAAGAACGTCTTTCAAGTGGCGAACAAGCACTTGAAGAACAAGACCAAAGCGAAACCCGTCACAACAACACTCAAACATGTAAGGTCTCTTTTATCTCTTGCTCCCGGTTTTGTTTTCTTTGCTTATTGTTTATTTTCTTTGTACATGTGTTATGTATCCTCCCCTGTACGTGGTGTTTGTTGCACCTGCCCTAACGTGATTTGTGGTATCACAGATCAATACAGTGAAAAAGGAGAAAGTGGAGAGTCTAAATCAGATGTTCACAGAAGTCCAGAGGGATGTTAAGAGCATTTCAAAGTCAGTCGCTCCTGAACCAAAGAAACAAATACAGGTAAAGGAGGAAATTATGGACTTTTAACACTCTTTCAGCTGTTTTTTTTTTGTTTTTTTTTAAACAGTTTTATTGCTATAAACATATATATACTTTTAAATTTCTTAGGTTGTCAGAGAGCCACCAAAGGAATCTGTAAATGTCGACAATGCCGCTCAACTCTTCTCTCAGCTATAATGGACTAAAAATAAGTGATTACCACGAACACAGACGATGGACTGAATATGCTCTCAAAGCATTTTGTCGTTTCTTTTCAAAATGAGGACTACAGATGAGCTGACGAGAACCTGCTGCACTGATACGGCAGTGAAACTTTATGTGCACAAAGAAATCAAATCCAGTGACAGACTTGGACACTGTCAATTGTAACGTTCTTTCAGATTATGCACATTTTTGTATTTTATTAATATTCTTTTAGGCTTTAAATGCAGGTTATTTTCATTATTGATTCTCAGAAAATGCTTACGTTAGAGCAGATTCAAACTGTAATGTTATATATGGCTTGAACAATAAGTTAAATGAATAAAGTGCTAATATGTCAGATGACTCATTTTTTCATTGACTGATTCTTTTTAAAACTTTCTGTGGGCCTTGTAGTCATTTTTCAGTAAACTTTTCAAAAGAATTCTCCCAACTACATGAATTTCATCCTGCTCTCTTTGATTTGTGTTTTTCTTTGTAGTTCAAGGTTTCAGCCCCCTTTGACTTGTTTTTGGCGTCTCTCATTTAGCACAAATGAAGACGCAGAGGAGATCACTGTGACTTCTGTTTGTGAAGATGGAAATGCTCGCCTCTGAGTTTTGGTACAAACGGTTCTTATGTAAAATGTGACCTGCCAAATTTCGTGCTCCAGTGTGAGTAAGGGCATATGTTTTCATTTGTTTAGAATTACCTGAAAATGAGAACGTTTGTGCTTTTGTTGACGTTAAATACGTCAAATCAGTGTCTGAAAGACTGAAAAATTGCAATTTGAGAGTTTTAATGTTCACACATTCTCACTTTGGAAGGTGAGAGTGTGATACATTTAAATCACACCATCAAAGCTCGAATTCATGATTTCCCTATAGCCCTTTAGTTCATTTTCAAACTTTTAAGAAATACAGTACTGTGGAAAAGTCTGGAGACTTTTCTGATCATTTCTTTATATTTTGCTTCTAGGCGGCCAGACTTTCTTGTAACTGTTTGTAAAACGGTCTTGAGCAATAGTTCTCCAGGGTTTCTGAACGTCTTTCAAAGTTTTTGTTTTGGAGCCAGGACCTCACATTATTGAAGCAGTGTGGGATCTATCGTGACAGAACAGAACAAAAGGCAGCTAACATACGAAGAATTTTGGATTGCCCTTCAAAAATCCCAAAGAACTATTCCTGAAGATTACTTCAAGAAATTACAGAAAAGCTTGCCTTAAAAGAGTTCAGACTGTGCTGAAGAATAAAGGTGGTCAAACCAAATATTGACTTTCAAGTTCATTAGAACTGTACAAACTCTGTTTTTGCCTTATATGCTGTTGTAACGAACACATGGCAGACCCGTCCACAGGTTTATGCTTTTCAGCATACTTTATTCTTACAGAATTCACACGGTTGCTGCTACAAACTCAACGGCTGCAGCTCTCCCGCTGCCAGCCGCACACATCGCCAACAACAACAACCCCCAACAGCAGACAGAGCCCAGATTTTGAGCCGGCAAGGCGTGATTGCAGATGCCGCGCAGGTGGGTCCACCTCACCTGAAGCGGCATCGCAGGCCACTCCCCGCCACAACTGTATTTCCATGTGTGCTTGCAGATATTTCGATAACTTCTAACTTCTACCACTACTTGATTAAATGTATATTAGCGCGACAGCTTGTTGACTTCTTATTGATCTGGCTTTTATACGGACCAAACTATACTCATAAAAATGAAATGGTAGCATATACATATGCTTTTGATATATTAAAGCGTCTCAGTGATTTCATGCATGTAAGATTGAGTCTGACACCCCTGCTCTAGAGACGGCTTCTCATGTTTTTTTTTTCCTTTTTAACGTGTCGCTGGTGTGAAGCCAGTTATAGTGCCATTAGAATTTATAACCTAATATTACTGAGTGGAAATTATTGCTCAATTTCTGGAAGCCCATAGTGGTTCTAATGCAGCATTGGCACCAGCACCAGATGTTTTTTGGTGGAAAAACATGAAATTGATTCTAGATTAGGAACTGGCAGAACATCGGTGGTAAAGAGGTATTACTGGCAACTTAGGTACACACCTGGAGACAATCATTTAGTTGCAATTGCAATCTCACTGCTACATGCCACTAAGACAAACACACAGGTCTCTTACTTATTATACAAATGTTCTGCAATGAAAGAATACAGTGATATTTATAAATCATATCAAGCAGTGTTTTGCTGTTTCTGTGGACAGCATTATGTTGTTTGGTGTCTGTGAGATTTCATCAGCTAATGATGTACAAGTGCTATTTGTGGGCCTCACACCGTCATTTCTATCAGAAGGGTAGCTGAAAATGAAGTATAGATTTTTTGCCTCTACCTGCAAGCAGAGAGCCGTTATCAGTATGCTGCTGCTGCATCCCGCTGTAGCAACTTGACATCAGAGGTCATGGGTGTACGAGCACCAAGCTGATTGCTTGTCTCGGTGGCAACCTCTGACTGAGTTAGTTGGTCAATAAATCTGGAGTGAAGTAAGAGCACAAGCGAGGCTGGTAAACAAATCTGCACTCGGCTGTGTTGGCATAAATAACCTGGCAGATTAGATTTTCAAGGTGAAAATGACATGATAGAAATACTGGCCTGAGTGGTGGTTTTCACTACCTGTGATGAAGATGGGTAGATCCATAACCCGCAGCCGGTTGCGGCAGATGGCTGCCCCTCCACGAGCCTGGTTCTGCCAGAGGTTTCTTCCTATTAAAAAGGAGATTTTCCTTCCCACCGTCACCAAGTCCTTGCTCAAAGAAGGTTGTGTGATTGTCGGTTTGTTTTCTTTGTATTATTGTAGGGGTTTACCTTACAATGTAAAGTGCCTTAAGGTGACTGTTGCTGTGATTTGACACAAAATGAATGAAATAGATTTGAGTTGAACTGAAAAGAGTGGAAGTATTTGGAAAAGGTTGCAATGAGATTTTTGGCCACACGGGGGTGACAGAAAGACGCTGTAAATACTGACCTGGCAAGGTTTAGAACAATCGTGCTTGTTTTCACATGGAAATTTAACATTATATTATATTATAATAACATTATAATTCAGTGGCTTTAACCCATGTTTTGGTATCTGTAAAATATCTGTCTTTTTAGCAACTTCAGTCTTCACTGTATTCATAGCTAGTTGTTTGATATGGTGTAGGGCCTCTTTGATCAATACAGCTGCCTCCCTAAAAGCAAGACTGGTGACAGTGAACAAAAAGATAACAACTGCCACCATGATTGACCCCTTTAATATTATGCAAATTATTTTGATCCACTTTTTATCTAGAAGTGTTGATTAGGGCCAGCTTTAAAGAATTATATTTGTATAACTGTATGAGTGTTGGTAAAAAAGAGCAGGAAGCCCTTCTCACTTTTTTTCCAACTGAATTGAAGTGGCAGCAAAATCTGGGGAAAAGCTTAACAAATAGGATGCATTTGCTCTGAAACCCATTCACTTGATGCCTTTTGGGGGAAAACATTTATTCCTAATACAGAGGAAAAGGTTTTCAGGTGGAAATGATTGGCGAGGGGAGCATAGCAGATGCAGTGTTAAAGTGTTAGCCTGCGAGCAGGTGCTTCCCACTGTGATCCAGATGGCTGCACCAGAGCGCAGGCAGTGGGGTTTGCACCGCTACACACCCTGGGGACAGAGATCATGGCAGCGCACACATACGTACACACATTGAATTTTTTATTTTAATTTACATGCGCTGGTGGGGGGTAGCTGGATCTGTGGGTGAGAGGACCAGAGCTGCGTTTGTCATGACAGAGAGTGTTGTTAGTCATGCAAAAAGTCCTGCCGAGTTCTGCTCTTGCTTAAAAACTTATTCATTTGATCCAACTTTAAAACTTTAAAACCATCTATTTATGTAAGACCTCGGCTCTGTCGGTCTCGGTGAACCCTGTGAAAGACAGTGCTAATGATGGTATGTGTTAAAGTTAAAATTAAACAAGCTTTTGCTTTTCTTGAGGTACTCCTATCGTGCCATTAAAGAGAGAGCACCCGGAGACATTTGATTGAAGCTGATGAGTCAGTTGCTTAATTGAATGTAATTAAAAGGGTTGTCTAAAGACAACCACCGGAGTTGGAGATGTCCACAAGATGGTGCTCTGGATGGGCTTATCAATATGCACGGTGACAAGCGGGGAAGTGGATCTGTAGGTGTGTGTGTGTGAGAGAGAGAGGAGGGTTGGGGGGACAGACATCGAGAGAGAAAAAGAGAAGTGTTGGGCTCGCTGAATGCCAATAAGAAGCTGAAGGCCTATTTGCAGTATGTCATTCCCAGCACACAGCTGGGTTTTTCACTCTGACAGTACTAGCAGCAAAAGGTTATAGCACCTGCACTTCTCCCTGTGAGAGAAATAAGAATCACCATGTTTGTCTGTGCAAGAGAGAGACAGACACGGTGTGTGTTTGTGTCTGTGTGTGTGTGTGTGTGTGTGTTCTCTGCTTGTGTTTGCCTATGCAGATTTGCTTTTCACAGCCATTTTTGGATCGCAGCGGTTGCCACAACCCAGGCATCAGTCTTCCAAAGCCATGATGGCGGATACACTTTGCTTTTAATTTCTTTCTAATTCCACTTTTAAAAAGAATAAAAGCGTCAAGGATGTGCCACACATTGTAAGCTTTGCTGGCCATATGAAATATGCTTTTAAAATAATTTGACTGATTTGGTCTCTCTAAAGAGAACACGGCGAGCTATTTAAAGCAAAGCGATCAACTCTGAAATATGAAACAGGAGCAATTATGTTCGTCGAAAGGTCAAAATGCCATTCAAATTAAAACATTAGTCATGATGAAAATATAAAAATATATATCTGACACGTCTATTAGGCCAATGTAATGAGCCACACTTATTCTAAAATGTGAATGCATTAATGTATATTTACTCAAGAAATTTCCATTAATGAAGGGCAGTTTGTCACTGACTTCTCTTCAGAAACTAATCCCTTTACTCGGTTGTTTGGATCTCCCTTTAATGTCTTTAAAGGCATTTTGCCAGCAAGTTAGACAGCCAAGATTCGCATAATGATTAAAGTTTGCTATTCAGACCCGGGAAAGGCAGAGCAATGTCTCTACTGTGTCCTCACAGTAACCAAATATTCCCATCACGCACTTGTGCTTGCAGACTTATCTCATGTGAATCTGTATATTTTGCCTCGTTTTTCAGTGTTGAAGTCAGGGATTTGGGGCTGCTACTGTGCCCTTAGTGTGATTTGCTGTTTGATCGAGAGTCTGTGCCTCCAAAGGGAAGATTAAACCCACGCCGCAGATTCACCACTACCATCACTGACAGATATGATAAAGATAGAGCTGGTACTATGATTTCATTCATGTTGGATCTTTCATTAATCAATAAAGAGAAGAGGAGGAAAGATACATTTGATTAATGGACAAATCCCTTTGCCTTTTTCTAACTTGAATATCCGACTAACATTGTCTTGGGGATATTGAATTTAGCTTGTATTCGATTTCTGCAAGGAATGAAGAAGGCTTTGTGAAAACTTTATGGAACAGTTGTGATTTAAATTCCTCGTGTTTTCCATATCGCCTGGGGTATATTTGAAGTCTTTATTAAAAGGATTTTTCACTGTGTTAATCAAAGTATTTAAGTTTTAGATGTGAGTAAATTAATGGGCTTAATTTTCTTTTAGGAAAGTCCATTTAGCCTGCTGTTTTATACCACCCCCTTTACACTTATACACACAGAAATAAATTGGGATTCTGCAGTTCCTTCTGTAGAAATATCTATAAAGAACAAAGCCTTTCCATCAAGGTCGGGGAAGAAAGGGAATCTTTAACACTATACAGATCCAAGCCCACTTCCTGACAGGTCATTGCCTTTAAAAAACAAGAGAAAAAGTTCATAGATTGGAAGATTTACTGTTTGCTGATGCTGATTTGGACTGGCTATATGCTCGCAATCTCTAGTTTTGATTGCTGTGCAGATTCAAAGAATCAATTTATGAAAATCATAACGTCTGAATTTTTTTCATGCTATATGAAGCACATTGAGGATGTTTTACCACCTGGTCATTAACAGCAATAATTAAAGACAGCCATATTTTGATGAAAAAAGTCTGTAGAGATTTGAGATTTGTAAACATGATATTTTTGTTTTACATATAAGGGTTGCATGGCCCTGCCAAAGGACTGTCAGTGGGATTGGTTATGGCGCCACCACTAAAAGAAATCAATAGGTGTTCCACATAGATCCTAGGTATTTAATATAATCTACAGTTTCGGTTTTTAAATCGTTTCTGAAGTTCGTCAGAGGTGAAACTACATTTGAACACATTGTGCTGTCACTAAACGGAAATAAATATTGGAATAACTTCCCATTTGTAATAAATGAACACTTTTAAGGCAGAAGACACGCAGTTATTATTATGGCAAATCAGACGTAGGATCATATTTGACTCCGTATACATCACTGTGATTGTCTTTTATTATGTGTCTTGTTGTATATACTCTCAGTTGTGCTTTGTATAGTTTTATGTTACCTGCTCAAAGATTACTTTTACTACAATCTGGCAAGTTGCATCATATATTTTAGTCTGATATCCATTAATATTGACTGGCCCCGATAAATAAACAAATAGGACTTTTTTTTTTTTTTTAAAAGATCAATTTTATGTGAAAAGTGATGTAGCAGTGAGAGACCATGGAAAATCAGTAACATTAAGCTAATTGTAGCAATGACAGGGAACAAACAAGTAGCCCAGTTACATTAACCTGAACTTTGAGGCGAGAAGCTGAGGCGACTACCAGTTGGAGGAATTGGTAGATGTTGGGTTGGCAGAACTTGGCATGTTTACAGCAGCAGTTGGCGATGATTTATCATCTATATGTGGATAGAGTCTCACTCTGCATCCCACATTCATGTACTGCTCAGATAGTCCAGTTCCAGAAGCTGTGAAGTCATTCAGAATGTGAAAATAACATTCCATTGCTGGTTTAATTGCAACCCAATACCAAACTGGAAATAAAATGTTGTTTTTTTATTTTTTTCTTTTAAGGAAAATGCAGTCCACGGGTTTGCACCATTAAGCAAAACTTCATTCAGATAAATGTTTACCTTCAGTTTTGTGTGAGTACTTTTGAACCAAAAATTTCATTGACTTTCTGGGCAGTTTTGTTCAAATGACTTTTCCAAAATACAAACAAAGTTTTGTGATTATTCAAAGAGCATTTGAATACACAATAAATCCCACAGCTGTTTTTTTGTTAAATCCAGAAAAACATCCCAAAATTGCATTAGTACAGCTGAAAGACTTCAAGGCCAAAATATGCAACCTTTGATTCTCAGTTGAGAGGCATTTGGGAGAATTCTGAAATGCAGTAGCTAAGTTTTGCCAGAGTAAGCTTTTAAAACTTTTAAAAACTGCATAAATTACTCCTAAATTGATAAAAAATTTTTAAAAAATCACTGTTTAATATGGTCTTGTTTTGATTTTTCAGTAAAACTCTTAAATTTGGTCTGTCCAAAGTTTGGGAGTGTCCACACGAAGCTTATAGGGTGCAAGCCTTGGTTCTTAGCCAAGTCAACTCCATGCCACAAACTGTATCTCGATCACAACCGAATGGCAAAAACAAACAAGCCCAAGCTTTTGCAGTTCTATTTTCCATCTGCAACAAACCAGCAGAGCGTCACGCGACTGCAAGCTGTTTGGCTCGTAGGGAATGAAATAGGCTTTACACTTGAGAGAACACAGCGCACTGAGTTGCTTTTTTAATAGGATCCCAGGCACGTTGCTCAAGTCACCAGTGAGGTCCCACCTGCAGGTACTGTGGGCCGGTCTGTGTCTGAGGGACAGGAAAGGGAGGAGAGAGGAGTACGGCTCAGAGGAGATCTGGAAAGAGGAGTGCAAGCTTTGCTTGTCAGTAAAGTGGAGAGGGGAGAGAGCTTTCTGGTACACCTGTCAGATGCATGAGCAAAGTACATCTGTTCATCCCCTCCTCCTTCGTCAGATGTCACAGTCTAAAAACAGGGCTTTCTGAAAACACAGCACACTTATTTCTGCCAGCCTCTGTCACACTGTCTCTTTGTTTTTTCACACAAATATGAGCGCACACACGCATACATACACAGACAAAGAGGAAGAGATGCAAATGGGTTTAGAGCAGAAATGCCACAATGCAAACACAGCCTGTAAAATTCAACACCAGCATTATAGAATTTGGCTATTGGTGTCCAAATCCCTCCCTCATTCCTCTCAGCTACTGTTCTGGGGGATATATATATTTATATATATGTATATAATGCTGGTGTTGTATTTGGAACACTGAGCTACTAGTTCTTTCGCCGTCAGTCTGGATGCTGGGTATCGAAGATGCCATAGGTCCCTCATCCTATTCATGTAACCCCTTCCGCCAGGGTTACTTGCGTAGTAGCATTCCAACAGCGCCCTATTTTCGTCTCTTGCCCACCGATGCCTTCTTGTTCCAGTTGCCCACTTCTCATAAGGGTGTCCTGGTTCCTTTTCACCTGACGTGGACCTTGTTAATCCGGGTGATGTCTGAGCCGGTAAGCCTACCTCATGTCTGAGATAGGCTTGGGTTTATCAGAGGGTGTAGCTTCATAGATTTTTGCAGCTTCTTACATTTATAAGCAATTGTAAATCCAGTACAGACTGCACAATGTAAGAGTATAGAATGAGAAACAGAATTTTCTATTTAATATAGATATTTAATCTACAGTTTCCGACTTTAAATCTTTTATGACAAACATATGTTTGCATACAGATCATAGGATGGATACTTTTAGGTGACCTTGCGAATACCATGTACTTAATTGTATCAGAGATTAAAACAAGCTTGAAAGATCCTTGGTTTGTTCCCAAGAGGAGACACCAATGCTTTGGAGATGCATCAAGAAGAGTAACAGGTATAAAAAATCTGCCAAATCAAACATGCGGAGCTACCTGCTGTGGCGACCCATTGTGAATAAGTGAGCAGCCAAAAGTATCTTTTATTCTGAAATGTATCAAAAGAAGACTGTAGATTTGCAATGGCCAGATCAAGGGAACAGCCAGTATTGTAATCTGCATAAAAATGCAAAGGTGGCAAAGATGATATTTACTTTAAGGGGAAAAATAAAAGGTGTCCAAGAATGGATCCCTGAGGAACATGTCTTTACCTGAAGGCTTTGGAGATTCTGGTCTAAGTTCTATCTGCAACATTGTGCAAAGTAATATTCAGAATTACTGACGGCTTTTAATAATAATAATATTAAAGACACCCTGCTGCTGATGTTCTGCTGGTACATGATCTAAAACGGTGACTGCTCTGATTGTAAAATGTTATTTGATTCAAGGGACATTTACTGCAGACTCTAAGGTTTTTGTAAGACAATTTTGAGTTGGGGTTGTAATTATTTAATTCACCTGGGTGACCAGCTTTATGTTGTGGGAGAACCTGTGCAGCCTTCCAGATTTTTTTAAAATTTTACCTGAAGCAAGCAATAAATTAAAAATATGAGCTGAAGGAGCAATGATTAGATCAGCACTCAGGAATAGAAGGGAGGAAACATAAATTGTCCTCACCCTAAGATTTGTTTGGGTTTAAACTGTCCAATTTACTGTTTACTGCAAACCTCCCCACAGCCTATTAGTGTAAAAAGAGAATTTGTTGTCAGAGTTTGAGATACAGTACAGTAGAGAACATAAGGGTACATACAGAATTAGATATGCTATTTATAGTCCCATTTACAACTGGTGAAAAACTGTGTCGTTTTGTGTATTTGGATCATTTTACCAGTTTTCCTCTTGATGTTCTTTGCAGTGTGCTGAGTCGCAGTCCCCCAGTGTGTCCTGCTGAGCGTGTGTGATAAATAATACACTGAATGCACAGACGTAATATGTAAATGTGGGTTTTAGTATAAAAGCTGCTTTTGGAGGTCCATAAGACAAGAAAATCACTGTAAAACTACCAGTCCATTTTCTGTTTAACAAACTTTTTGCCTTCACTAGATAAATACAGACAGAGCCCTCATTTAATTAAAATTATTGCATGTATAATTAATTAAATATGGACAGATGAAATGAGGGAGGAGTTTCTGTGGACTATGATATTAGCAGATAACACTGAACTGTGGTGACAGTAGTTAGCAGGTGTAAGAGAGCCTGGAATAGTGGAGGTATGAATTGTAGAGAAAAGGAATGAAAGTCAGTGGTTGTACATTTATGTATCATTTATTAATATGTACAGAATACCTTTATGATGGAAACTCCAAGGTAATGTTTAAGTTAAAATTCAGTGTTAAAGTTTAGCTATTAGCAAGGTCACCATGTCTGAGACTTGTGTAGCAATTATTGACTCCCAGTAAGCGTTTATGTTCTCAGTTATTGATAAAACCAGTGTTCCTGCAACTATATTGTGGGGCACAAAAATTGAGATCTCTAACTCTTATCATAAAATGTAACTATTGTCTACAAATGCTTTAAACTTTTTTTTTTTTTTTATGTGAGCCATTCAAAGCAGCAGTTTTAGTCTAAATTAAGATTGTAAAAATTAATTTAGAATTGAGGAAAGCTCTCTTTACTACTTACTCAAAATAAACAGGTTATTATAACTTAAGTTGCACAGTTTTTGCTTTTTGCACCAATTCATCACATTTCACAGTTCAGTGTATTTTTAATTTGTAGTTTGTAAAAGCTTAACTTCATTTGCATGAATCTTAAAGGTGCTACAAATGTACAAAGCAGCTTTCACCTGTAGTTTTGGGAGCAAAATGTTCATGGTCCTTCAGCATTGCTTTTGAAATTTTCTAAAAAATTAAAAAAAGAATAAATCTCCTTTTGACTTTAAAATTTTTCATTTAAAAACACACAAGGTCACACTATTTTCAACCAAAAAAAATAAACACTTTTTAAAAAAGTTTTTAGGTTTTCTTTGTAGTTTTGTGTTTGTCCTTGCCTCGTGTTGCTGCGAGCTGTGAGCCAAATCTGGGTAAACCGTTGCCACATCATGGGTTTAACTCTTCATCAGTTTTAATCAGCTGATAAAATGATCGCCCTTCCCCACCTCAGGTGGTTGAAATCTAAAAATGTTTTCTATTTCTTACTACTCATAAACAAAAGTTGTAGTCAGTTTGCTCAGTTTTTGGAAGCGAAGGAATCAAACTGGCAGATGTCATGAAAGTTGGAGCTTTTCACTGGCAGTCAGCAGTTAGCACCCTGGGCAATGTACAAATACAACATAAGCATGTGAATGCGCAAGTGCTGAAGAAGAGTGCTCGTACAAAAAGTGCTTCTCGGTCTTGTTTTTGTTTTTATCAGTTTGTGATGCACTATACAAAAACAATGACTCTCATGCTATCTTTTTGCAGGGTATTTTAAAGTACGTAGATTTTTGAAGTCAGACTTGAACTTCCAAACAGGCCAGAGGTGCTTACAAGGAAAATGAGCTGAACTCCTTAACTTCATATTTCAAGTTGCAGATAAAAGCACAATTAGTCAACTGTAGTTATAGGATGATTAAGAATTTATAATGAGAACAAGGATAAGCAACATGCTAATGATACATTTCTGTAACAAGGAAGAAACAAGATTAGCCCCAGCAGGGGAGGCTGAAAGGAAGGCAACAGTGGAGAAAGAGACAGATGTGAAGTTCTTGTTGATGAGAGGAGGTCTCAGTGGTAGGCAGGGGGATTTAGCAGGTAGGGTCACAGTAAGAAAGGGTGTAGCAGTTCAGCATGGGCAAAATAATTACTTAGAAATAAGTCACAACGTAATTTGTTTCGCGAGGTCCAGTAGATTTTTCTTTTTTGTACAAGCAGTGATGAGCCAACCTGTGCTGCTTCTCCAGTTTTCACTGCTCATTGTGGGTTTAAAGCTCCAAATTAACTCAACAAGATATAGGCCAATGTCTCATAAGCTATACGGTGATTTCCAACCTCTGTACTGTATAAAGTAGAATTAGGTGAGTGAATCATATTAAAATCATCACCTTAAGTGTAATAATTAATAGTATATACAAATAATAACTTATGTCTGCTACCTTTGATGTAACCTAACATTGACCATGAAGAGCCTGCTCTGTACCAGCCCAGGATAGTGAATCACTGTAAACTTCACCACAGTACTGCAAATTAACCAGGGTAGCCTGCACTGAAGTGCCTGGTATGTTCATCTAACCTTTAAATAATACAAAACTGGTATAATTCAGTTTGTTTTGCAAGAAAGTTTCACAAACATATTCAGCTACACATCTGGTATAGCTCAAACATCAGATTTAAAAGCTCTTGAACGAGGACGTTACATGTGAGATTTAAAATTCCAGTTTATCAAATTTCACGTGCTGAGCACTCCTTACCTTTGAAAGTCATCTTTCATCTTCCTCTCCTGTCCTCTCTTTCCTACATCTTTCTCCATTTCTGATTTTGTCACATTCATTTTTTTTCTCTCTCTGAGAAATAGACTAACTTTACATTTAGCTCACACTCTCATTTCGTGCCAAACTGAGCAGAATCCAAAGTGACCTGGCTCTTAAAAAACCCTTTGCTCAGTTTATGCTTGCTCCTCTTATGTGACGCTAGCTAAATGCTGAAGTACTGCGAGCCATTTTATTTGCATCTGCACCATGAATGCATCACAGGGATGAGAAGGAAAAAAGGGTGTGAGTGGGCTGTAGGATGTTTTCATTAGTTTCTTGTTACTGAGTAAGTATCTCCATGCTGTCACTGGAAGCAACTGCCAGGCTGCAGCAGGCAAAAACTTAACTAATTTGACAGTAATATGCATTAATCTGCTTATCATATTTAAATGCTCATTAGCAGAAAGTTCCGGATTGTTCTGGCCCACTTTAACCTCTGCTGGTAGGAGGGGACACCCTGCTGTCAGGATTGGAGTGAGCAGATCAGTTGGCTACTGGGTGGAAGGTGCAGGCGCTGGGGCTCTTTGGGATCCATGGGGATGCTGCCAGAGAGAAATAACAAGCAGCAACTAAACTGGGCTGTAGCCAGCAGGTGATGTGGTGCAGCTTTAAGCTTTTAAACTGTACTGATTTATTTTATGTTGCCTTTTTGCTCATATTCCAATATCCTGAACAATGAGGTGGAAATATGAAGATAAGGGAATATGGACTCACTGACATTTTTGCAGCATTTGCCGAATCATTCAGTTTCTAAGAGACATTTTTTTCAGGAAAGCATTCTTCTCCTTTTAGAAAATGGTAGGTGCAAAGATGGGTGCAGAAGTTAGATGGTTAAACTTTATGTAAATTCTAACTGGTAACACACTTTATTGGCTTTTCTAAGTTTGCACTATTTTAAGTATTGCTTGAAAACAAAACTATAGAATTCAAAAGAAAGAAAGGCTGACAAAACAAAATCTTTGTTGTATTAGTGTTCAGCTTCTTGGCATAACCATGTGTACTTGTGGTATTTCAGTAGTGTCTTTGATGGCATTTTGTTCGGAGGCTGAACAGAGGTAATAGAAAATGAAGAAAGAGAGGTGAAATAATGTACAACAAAATTTTCCAGTTGGCATCAAACCAAGAATGTCTTGCACACAGTATGCTTTTCAACTACCAGGCCACATAGGTTCCCCACAAGGAGACAAGATTGGATCACTGTAGTTGTCCTCAATTTCATTTTTTTTTTAGCTTCAAATAAATTGGTAGCCACTCTGGGGGGAAAAAAACCCAAAAAAAAACCCCTCTCAGGTTGTCCAGATCCAAACAGATCATTAAAGTTTGTCTGAAGCTCACATTTAGGTAGGTAACAAACTTTGTTGGCACGATGCTCAAGTTTATTGCGTGCAGTGTTACTGAAATGATGGCCAGCACTATAAACATAAAACAATGTCTGTAAGAAACTGCAGGTTTTAAAGGGAAGTTATTACGCTAACTGTCAGCTCAGTGTTTTATTCTTGGACTCTACTAGAATAGCTTTGCATTATTCAATTCAATTTTATTTATATAGCACCAAATCCCAACAACAGCGGCCTCAAGACGCTTTATATTATAAGGTAAAGATCCTGGCAATAATACAGTTTTATGACTGATTCATAGTTCATTGTTTGAAACGAGGTGCTTAAACACTTTAAGTCATCTTTGTTCTGACTGGCTGCTCCTTGTAAACAGACGGTTTGAACAGCAAGTGGAAGGAAGATTAAGGAAGTCTAAGCTGTGTGCCTGTGATGACCATATACAGTCATTTTTCACATTTTTGCACACGACCAAATACACTTACCATTTCTACAGGAATGAAGAGAGTCTCTCATTATACAGTGTGAACCGTCAGAGAGTGCATTGCTAAAGGAAACATCAAAAAACTACATCTCAGATTCCACAGTCCTCAGGTCACATGTTAAATTATTAATCATTTCCAGTGATTTCAGAAATAGACTGAACATGCATGGTTTGTGTGGAAGGGCTGCCAGGAGATAGCCTCTTCTTTCTAAAAAGAACATGGCAGCATGGTTTAGGTTTGCAAAGTTGCATCTGAACAAACCACAAGACTTCTGGAACAATGTGCTTTGGACAAACAAGACCAGAGTCTTATTTGTTTGGTCATAATGCAGAGCACCACATTTGGAGAAAGCCAAACACAGCATATCAGCACAAACACGTCATACCAACTGTCAGCACGGTGGCAGAAGGGTGATGATTTGGGTTTGTTTTGCAGCCACAGGGCATGGATTGCTTGCAGTCATCGAGCCAGACATTAACTCCTCTGTATACCAAAGTATTTTAAAATCAAATGTGAGACAGTTTGACAGCTAAAGCTTGGCCCCAAATGGGTTATATAACAGGGCAATGATCCCAGAATGGCTGACAAAGAAAAGAATAAAAGTCTTGCAATGGCCCAGTTAAAGTCCAGACCTCAGCCCAATTAAAATCCTGTGCTGGGTCCTTAAGAGAGCTGTGCAAAATAGCAAATACCTCAATGAACTGAAGCAACATTGTAAAGAATTGGCCACAGTTACTCCACAACGATGTGAGACACTGATAAAGTCATACAGAAAACAATTACTTGCAGTGATTGCTGCTAAAGGTGGTTCTTAAAGTTTTTACAGGACTCCTGTGACTGTAAAGGTTATGAGCTCTCACTGACATCAAACAACAATCTGTTGCTATGAGCATCATACCACTCTTGGCAATATTGCTACTCATAGCAAGAATGCATATGCTGGCACGATTATCTGAAACTTTGGCATTGTTTAATACGAGAATCCACCATCACGGCAGTATAAATATGACAGAAAATAAGGAATACACAAATATCTTTATCTTTAATAAGCCACAGTAGTTTGTGAATTGCTTGATTGAAATTATTTAGCTGAAAAAACCCCATGGTTTCCACAAGAATAACAATTTCCCAAAGAGATAAGTAAACAGCCAATGTGAAGAAACTGCATTACACATCTATAACAATTCTGGCTCCCCAAACTCTAATTTAGCACTAAATATAAAATGCCTTTGTAAACTAATCTAATTTGGGACTAGTGCTAAACATTGTTCTTGAAATAAAAATCTATCATATTTTTGATTAATAAATCTCTGGACAGAGCTTGTCTGCTAGAGGCACTACATGAAAGCCTTTATATTTACTGCTGGAGAGATCTTTTCTGTTTAAAAAAGAAAAAAAAAACACCCTCCTGGCTCACAGAAAGAATTTCTTTTTATGTTATCGGAGGCAGAAGCATTGTTTATATGGAATAAATGGAAGAGAAGCATGAGCAGTCATAGCAACCTAAAAAAATCTGTGACTGACAGAAAAACTGAGGGAAGATTGCAAAGCGTTGCACACACCATTTGACTGACAGGCAATACCTGAAAATGGATCGCTTGGCTGCTTTGAGACCAAGTTGTCACCAAAATAAATGTTATAAATAGGAATCTCCTGTCTTAAAGGCTTTAGGCTTGTAACTGGCATGATTTTTAGCACATATGTTGCTACCACTGTTTTACAGGGCTGCCAGATGAAGGCAGACACTTGTACACCGAGTGGTAAATCTGTGTTGGATGAATGCCTCAATGAGTGCGATTTAAAATCCCATCTTTCTGCCTCGTGTTTAGGCCTCTTCAGACCCTGCCGATAAGAGAGGGAAGTTTTCAGCCGCATTACAAGTAGAGAGAGGATGATGACAGCAGGGCTCACCTCACCCCAGGGAGGTGAGTAGCCCAGAGGTGTTGTGAAGAAATGGATTTTAGGAACACGTCTGTGCACTGAGAAGACCAAAATGGAGGAAAGTGAAGGCACACAGTGGTAAACATTGCAAGACAAAATGGGAGGCACAGGTGGAGAAAGTCTAAAGATCAATACTGGTTGTCAACAGAGAGAAGAAGAATAGAGGTATTGAACGATGAAAATAGGAGATAAACATTTAGGCTGAACATAGAATATTACAAAAAATGTGTATGTCATATTTATATATTAAAAATGCAACAACCCTGAGTGCACAGGTATTATTGCATTCATCTTTATGATGATTCAAATATGTTTTGCCAGTCTGTTGACATATGGAAATTAAATATTCAGTTTCATCCTTTTAAACTATGTGTGTGGCTCCATAGTGTAGTGGTTTACACATTTACTTGGCAAGCCAAAGGTTGCTGGTTTAGTTTCACAAATCCCTCTTGGTCTTGAATGCAAGAGGCCATCTGATGTAAAACTACCAAGTCAAATACGCAGGAAGCTCTGCTGCTGATGACTCCTTGGGACAAGGGAGCAGCTGAAAGTAGCTTCATCTATCCTTTTAAACTCTGTGTCCGTCTCCTCGACCAGCTCTTGAGAGCGATGTCCATTATTTGGTGCTCAGCAGGTGCTGTGCAGAGTGTGTTCTTCAAGGTTATTTTGTTGGAAAAATTTCCTGCTCTGATCAAAAATTATATTTATTGCTAGCAGTTGGTTTTGATCATTTCCAGTGACTGTTACAGAGCTCCTACACAAAAGCACAATTTTGATCTCTTGCCTCATGATTCCAAGCGCTGTCACCAATCTTTGCATTTTATTATTATCTCATAACACTTGTTTAATCAGATACCATCTCTCCTATGGACTTTTTAATGTCTACAGTCTCAGATCAACACAGCCCTGCCCTCTAGCACTGTCAGCAGCAGGAGCAGCAGCAACCCCTCAACAGCAACATTGTACCCATCAGGTAAAACATAGGCTACGTTTGCTTTGCATTGTCACCACCTGATGACAGTGATATAGTATGATGCGATTCTATGTTAGATTCTTGATGAATTGCTATTCAGCCTGGTTCTATGTGCCCCTTTTTAACTTTGAGCACCTGCCCCTTTAAACATCTCTGCACGGCCCTGGTTGGTTGTTTACTGCTCACATACACAGTGGTAATATTTTCCATGAGGTTATCAATGATAATGAAAAATAACCTGAACCTAAAATTCTTTTTTGAATTAAAACAGTTACATAATTTTTAACATGTCTGAATTTTGGTATATATTTTTTGTTCCTCACTGCCAAGACTTTGAAGAATTTATGGAACATATGGAGTGTTGCACATGGGATGGGAATTAAGAATTGGTACTTGTAGTTACCTGGTTTCCAGTAGTTCCTGCCATCACAACTTTGGCTCTCCGAAAGCACTGCACAGACAGCATGCTAACTTTGCCATGGCGCATACTAACATTAAGCTAGCCAAGGATCCAGAGCGATGTTAGAGCTGAGTGAATGCTGACCCCAGCCAGCAGACACAGCCTTACATTTAACAGGTAACAAACAAATGAGCAGTCAGGTTGCAGCCTCCATTTCTACCTGTTCATGTTTCTACAGTAGAATCACCGTGACGATCACTTTAAAGTCTCTTTGTGCTGGTTTTCATCTTTGCTTTGTATTATCAGCTTTGTGTTCTTACTTAAAAACTGAGAGAAAGATCACATGTGTGTCCTCATTAGGATAGGGATTTGTGTTGGTGAGTGGGACTGTAACCTCCTTTTTTTAATTGTTAAATGCTAATTATGAGACAGTACATTTCAGGTCATTTTATGGAGAAACGCAAAAGTAATGTAATGTAGTATAATAAATTACTTACCTGGTAGTAATTAAGTAAACAACTGCATTACTTTTAAGAAAAGTATTCGTGTAATATGTGTAATAATGACTTCTTTTAAGTAACGACCCCAACACTGATCACAACAAAGAGGGGAAATACCTCCAATGGGCACAACCATTTGGTCACACAGCATACAATTAATTTGCACAAATGTGTCTTTGTTATGCTGCTTAGCGATGGTGGTGACTCTCAAAGCAGAGCCAATGAGAACTCAATCAGAATCGATAAAAGAAATGATTAGGAATCAAATCGACACGTGATATCGATATTTAACACATTTAAATATCCCAGAAAGTGAACATCAAAATTGCCTCCACTTAAGCCAAACTGATGATAAAAATTGCATCTCAAATTAATCTCAAACATTGCATTACTGATTCGCAAAAATGACAGCAAAAAGTACACCACACATCCAGCCATTAGCTTTAAATGGACAAAGTAAGCAAGGTGGTGCACTGAGCTCTGCCACTTCACAGCAAGACGGTCCTGGGCTTGAATCCACATGCTGGCCGTGGCCTTTCAGTGTACGCTTTGCACGTTCTCTTCATGTACGCTGGCTTCCTCCCACAGTCCAAAACATATATAGAATTGGTGATTCTAAATCAGTGTTTGTATGAATGAAAAAAAAACAACAAAAAAACCCCAAAACAGCCACTTAAACCAAACCTTACTAATGAAGTCCTTTTGGAAGTAAGTCACTTCTTGGCATCCCTTATGGTAGCCATTCTGGGCTAAGAACACATTCCCCAGCTTAAGTAAATTGGGAGAAAGCCATAACCTACTCAGTGGTCACTGGGGCATAACATAGCACATAAAGTTGATAAAAGCATTCATATAAAAGTTTGAGACTTTGTCTCCAAATGCACTTTAATAGGACTTTTCCTCTGAAGTTAGATTTGTACTCACCAAGTGCAGTTTTATGACATTATGGCTTTATTTATGACTCAAACCAGAGTGCCAGTCAGAAGAAGTATTCTACAGCAGTAAAGACAGATAAATATTTATTTTGTAAAGTGCACTCACTCTTTGTTTGAAGGACAGTGCTTCAATTCACATCAGAAGACCCTTTTATCCATTCAACAAGCTCATAATGTAAACTAATGGTTTTGGCTGTAGGAGAACCAGAGAGACATTTTACTATTGAAGGAAGTTCCTCATTGAGTGAAATGACCAACAAGTATGTGAGTTTGAATTCTTTAAATGCTGAGGAAATATACTCCAGTGGTTTCTTTTTCATTCCTTTAGTAGATACATTGGGCCATCCTTTAAGAAGGGAAAGGAGAAAATGTCATCCCACAACACGCTGGAGGCGCAACATTCAACGTCGATGCAGCTCAGCTAAGTGTAACTGTTATTTACTGCAAACTTTATTGCCAGTGATCGATGAGTAGACTTGAGGTTGATTTTGCAGGTGAAGTGAAGTGTTAGAGATATTTCAAACATTACAGCTTCACCACAGCAGACCCACATCGACATAAGCTACATCATCATGCGTAGCTTATAGTCAGACTAGAGGACTTCTCTAAGCGATGCTGTTTTATTTTCTTTGGACTTTATGGATTCTCCTAAACATCTTTCTTTGACCTTAAACTAACTTGTTCAAGGTCAAATAAATTTATTTATCAGAACATACAGGATGTATTTTTTTCATTATGTAAATGCAACCCTAGCTACTCTCCTTTCGGCCGGTCCCTTTGGGGGTCACCACAGCAGATCGTCTACCTCCCTTTCATCTTATCTCTAGCACCCTCTTCTCTCACACAAACAGTCTGCATGCTCAATTTCACTGTATCCATAAACCTCTGTGGTCTTGCTCTTTTCCTCCTGCCATGCAGCTCGGTGCTCAATATTGTTTGGCCAGTATATCCACTATCCCTCCTCTGCACACGCCCAAACCACTCAAGCTGAGCTCTTCCTTCTGATATACTCATTTAAAGACTGGTGCCACAAAATTGCTGGTCTAAAAGCTGAAACACTGATGTCATTGATAATGTGCCACAGCAAGAAGTCCACTGATGATTTTTAATTGCTGCCCACATGATTTATTTCCCCTTTGAAAATGAACCCACATTTAATTACATGAAAGACAAATACAAAAACCCCCAAAACATGTAGGCTGGTTCGCAGCCGGCTGGAGGTATATGACCGCAGACTCCAACCAGAATTTTATTTTTCTCAGACATTAATTCAAACAGAACGGTCAGAACTGTACAGCGATGATTCCTGTGGCTTATATTTTGATAAAAAGGAAACGTCTGGGAACAAAATGTGCGTGACGAGTGAAATGTGTCGAACTGAATTCAGTTTTCTGTTTAATGTGTTATGAATGGCAGCTTCTCACTCAGAAGAAATGTGAACATCTTAAAGCTGATTTTCAACAGTTCAATTCTGAATGAGCAGTTCGGTTTTCAAAAGCTAATGTGCTTCGTTAGTGAGTAAGTTACACTAATATGTCAATGGACACTGATCATTAGGTAACAGAAGATAATTTGTTACATGCAGTTAAGGTGCTTGACTTTGCCTTCTCCCTGTAAATGATGATACAAAAATTAGAGGCCCACTGAAGAGACTGAAGTGTCAGCCTATTTTCAACATGATCTGAGATATTTAAACTGGCTGTGATAAATTAAGATTTCTCTTTATTCTGTAAATGAAAGCTTACACTCGTTATAGAAGTTGGCAGTTTTGTTACAAGCTCTAGATATTAAAAGCTTGCTCTGTGAGTTTTTCATATTTTAGCCCATTTTGTTTATGTGGCATTCTTCATTTAGTATTGGCGTCATACCTGCCTTCATCTTAACCTGTTTTTAGCAATCTCCTCTGTCACACCAACCCTCTGCATGTCCTCCTTCTTTAAGTCCATGAACTTTTTCTGTGGTCTTCCTCGTTTTAGCATCCTTTGCCCAATATATCCACTATACCTCCTCTGCACATGTGAGCTGTCGCCTCAGATGTACTTAATTCTAATCTTGGCCATTCTGGTCACTACCAGTGAAAATCTTAAGCATCTCCAGCTCAGCCCCATGTGTTTCTTCTCAGTGCAATTGTCTCCAAATCATACTCTCTTCTTTTTCTCTACCATCACTCTACTTCTTGCATCTTCAGTTTTTTCTCCCTCTCATTTACACAGATGTATTCTGTGTTGCTTTGACTAACTTTCATTCCCTTTCTCTCCAGAGCATACCTCCACCTCTCCAGGCTCTCTTCCACCTCATCCCTAAGCTGACTACAGATCAGTGTTGTCTGCAAATGTTGTAGTCCAAGGAGTCTCCTGCCTGCCTTCATCTCTTAACCTGTCCATCACCCCTGTAAAGAACATGAGCTCAGAGCAGATTGTCACGAGCTGAGACCCACACACTTGCACACACCGGTTGGTTGCCGTTATAAAGTGACTTTTATTTAACAGTGTTACACCACACTCAGACGTCCGCTCCACTGGCGTCCGTCACACTCGCT
>VVHJ01064093.1:45388-55960 GCA_015107715.1 Tylochromis polylepis
TTTAAATGTTCATTGGCTTTTGTACATAAAGTTGATAGATGATCTGTACTTTTCGGTTTGTAAGAAAGGATCTTATTGGACCACTAATGGAAAGCAAAACAGCATCCCCTCTGGCTGTCCTCCTCAGAACCACAACAGTTTCAGCCATTGTCACTATCACCTCAGTGTTGACTGGTTATAAGTGACTCCTTTTACATTAAAAATTCAGAATTTATCCATCCCAGTGTTTAGTAGTGTTTAGTGCAGCTTTAAAGCAGCTGTCATATAATATATATTTACAGAATAAGCCTAAGCCCACCTTCACTTTGGAGAAATCCATGATTTGTTTTTTAATGAGAGATCATCTCATTTTAGAACCAACCTCATCAACTGATTTTTTTCCACTAGGTGTTTTGCAAACACGGCACCGCAGAGATGGAAGTTGAAAACAAACCTCATTATGCCCCGTGAGACTGCAAAGCAACTGCAGGTGTGTTTGTTTTTGTGAGATGGGGAGGGTAAATGTGAGTATTTGACCTGCAGTATTCAGTAATTCCAGCTACACAGTCTTAATCTCATCTCATTTAAAGCTCCCCTTTTCCATCAAAACAAAAGAAGCCATCTCACATGGAGCCCAAATTGATTATACCACATCCCCTAATTCAAAAAAGTTATTAAATCAAACCAGTATTCTAGCCATTCTCATAAAGCTGTAGGCCATCTCACAGATACCACCTCCTCTGCTGTTGGATTCTCCGGAGCTCACTCCATCACCTTCCCACAAAGTCCTCCACATTACCCTGAGCAGCTGTTTTGGGAAAATCAAATTATGCACAGAGATATCATTTAAATTCCGAAGCCACCGTCACAGTAACTCGTGATTTATTGATACCTAGAAGCAGACATTAATATTGTAGTGGTGATTAAGACTCATCTGACTCAGTTTATGATCTGCACCCATTTTGATGTCTTTATTATCTGCCCTTCAGTCTGCAGGGAGGTTAATCTTGCATTGGAGCCAAACTGTTTGTCAGATATTTGGGGGTTTGTACAGTAGGGCTTCCCTTGTTACTCCTAACCTTTCAAAAGGTTGCAGTGTTTCAGTTGACATTTCAGAAACAGACCATTTGCCTTGACAGGCACGCTATCACCAAATGACAGAATTATTTTTCTCTGAACTACTGCTAAAAACCTAAAACCCAAAACATTGTGTGGTTCATTGGGTTTCCATGACAGTTATGTCATTTAATGGTATTTCATAATGAATGTTCTTTATGAATTAAATAAAATATTGCAAGAATTTACTAGGAGTTGTGGTAGCCAGTCAATGAAGTAGAATTAATTGTTAGTAAGGCTACACTTATTTCATTTCTTAATAACACATTTTCTGATGAAAACACTTTTGGACAACTAAATGAAAAAATGGAAGTGTAATAATTAAACTAATTCTGTCTCCTAAATATGTAAGAATATGCAAAGGGGTGTCCTTAATATGGTCAAGAAACCCAGTAGCAGCATATTAGAAGTTGGCTGTAAATGAGGGGTTCCTTAAAGGGAGAAGAGCAGAAATGGTTGAACCAAAGAGCTGCACCAAGTCCCAGTATAAGAAAAAGAAGGATTATTACTGAAGCTACTACAGTGGTAGTAGTATAAACATATGGTGCTTTAAGCGAACATAACGGACCCGCTTTAATTTCCATTTCACTCACACCTGCATTGTTTCCAGCAGCAGAGACAAGCCTGCTGCATGCTAGCTGCACACCACATGTATAGTTGTGGTCAGGAGTTTACATACAGCCATCATGGGCGTGAACGTCATGACAATTTTGGGCTCTTCTTAAACTGCCAGTTCTGGTCACTCAAGATCACCATTTAAACTGCAATTCTGGTTTATCTCCTGGAAAGGAGAAGTCACACAAAACAATGTGCATCTAGCTGTCCTCATACACAATGACCCTCTATTACAGGTAACCTATTGAATGAAAGGGGATGAGTGAAAAAACCTCTACCATAGGGGTATTTATGTTGTGCATTTATCTACTTTTACAAAAGTGGTAAAATATTAAATATGAGGTTAAAAATGCTTTAATTGAATTTTTAGTTTATTATTATTAATAATATTTCCTAATATGATTTGTAGCATTTGGGTTTTAAGTATCAGGACATAATACAAAAGCATATAGCCCTTAAACTTAAGATGGATAGCAACATATGACATATCACACTGTGTCATTATTTGACAAAAAGGAAGTCAAAATGCGGAAGCACTGTGTGAACATCTAAGTGCATCCTTCCATAGGAATTAAAAGGGAAGACATGAGCAATAATCTTAGAGAAAAAAACTCTTGCTGCTCATCACTCTTCATAAGGTAATTTCCAAATCATTTTAAATCCGTCATTCTACAGTTTTAATCACAAGTGGAAAATTTAAAGCAGCTGCCGATTTCCCCACTTGCATCCCAGCAAATTTGCCCCAGGGTCAGACCATGAAATACCCAAGAGCTAGATCTCAGACTCTACAGGCTACACTTAGTGTCAAGTTTTGGGCTGTGTGGCAGGCTTGGTTAGGACCCAAACGCAGGACTCAGAGACAGAATAATTAACTAAAGGCGGCAGCTTTATTGTTGGAAAATACACACTAACACTAGGTACATGAACACTGAAAAGGAAACAAAAGATGAACTAGAACTGAGAATCTTGCACTAAACTACGAATGACTAGATGAGACTTGCCATAACATGACATGGCTATAGAACATGGAGCTTACACAGCAAATGCAGAGGACGTAACAACAAACGGGACGACACAGGGCTAAAATATACAGAGGGATAACGAGGGAATGAGACACAGGAGGAGAGCACAGCTGGGAGTAATCAAACATAATGAGACCAAGGGGAAGCAAAGCTGAAAACATTAACATAGGACACAGACTGTCAAAGTAAAACAGGAAACATAACACAGAGACGCGGACTTGACAAGGGGAAACGGCTGACAGGGTAGATGGAGCAGACATGGAACACATAGACAGAAACCAAAAGACTCTAAATAACACTGAAACCAAAGACTAGAGACTCTAAGACAAAAGCAAAGACTATTAATAATAAACAAAATCACAAAACGCTGGGTCACCCACCCAGGACCGTGATACTTATCATGTCAAATGTTAACATTAATGACAGTACAATCATACTAACTCTCAAGCACGGTGGTGGAGGGGTTATGATTTGGTTTCGTTTTATAGCCACTGGACCTGGGCAGCTTGCAGTCAGTGAGTCAATCATGAACTCCTCTGTATTCCTACAGTATTCTAGTGTCAGAAGTGATACGATCTGCCAGAGCTAAAGCTTGGCTGAAACTGGGTTATGAAATAGGACAATGATCCCAAGCAAATCTACAACAGAATGGATAACTGGGTCATTACAAGACCTTCCTTGATTCTTTTATTTTTTAAAGTCTAGACTTTAACCATGCTGAAAAGCTTTTGCAAAATCCTAAGAGAGCTGTGGGTAAATTAATACATTCAAACCTCAATGAACTGAAGTAATGTTGAAAAGAAGAGCAGACAAAAATTCCTCTAAAATGGTGTGAGAGACTGTAGAAATAAAATAAAAAGTATCTCAGAATTTCACTTGAAACAGTGTGCCTGGTTAGTCACATACACAAATGGATTTTCCATAACAGACTTCATAATCGAGTCACGTTGCATTAACCAAAAAACCAAAACTAAAACCATATCACATTTTCAATTAAATTGAGATCTGATGCTGTTATCCAACATCATTAGGCATATCTTATAAACACGAGCTAATTTCACTTGATGGTTTTATATTTGAGAATTTAATAAGTCACCAATCACATGAGATGAGATTATATTTCTTCTCATTACTGCTTAGATTGAAGTCACTGAAAAAATGGCTTAACTGCAGGGCAAAAACCTTATCTGGGTAAAATGTTTTAATCCCATTATGTCTCTTGGCACACCCAGCTTCCTTGGTGGGTGTGCTTTGCAGTTACCCATCACCACATTCAAAAAGCAGTGCGATACAGGGTCCTGGAATACACCTGCATGTCAAAACACAGATAAAAATGCAGGTCTTGTGTGAAATAGCTTTAAGTTCAGAGGGATTCTTTTGAAATCAATTACCTCTTATTCAAACCAGTGAAAGCCACAAGGCACAGATGAAGAGTCTTTCAAAGAAAAGAGCAATCATAGTGACTGTTGTTCTCTCACTGACGCTCAGTGGGGGGATTTTCTTTTCTTCTGCCTCCTTATACAATACCACAGCCTAAGTCCTTGCACTGCCTTAGTCACTGCGCCATCATTCCACTCTGGCACTATTGATTGCATCAAGTCCCTCCAAAAGAATGAATGGAATAACCTTCCTCTCTGTATCCATTTCCTTTTAAACTGATGGCAGAAACACAGAGGGTGTGGGGAACGCTGGGCCAAGGAAACAGGGCAAAAGGATTGGTCTGTGTGGATTCCCGCTCTACTGATCATGTGCATTGACTGCCAGGCTGACAGTAACCGCAGACAATCATCCTCATCCCCTCTCCCATCAACCTTGGTTTGGCTCGGCCAGCCACAGCCTGCACAGAATCAATCAGCATTGAGATATGGGCAGCCGTCACGGTGGTGACCAATTTTGGCATGCAAGGCTTTCCTTTAATAGACAAAGAGACGGAGATCAATAGCCAATTTGGCCTTGGAATGAGGCTGGACTGGATCAAGGAAAATTCATTTTCTTCTCCCCTTTTTATTCTGGAGAAGTCGGGTAAAATATGACGAATATTCACGACCTGTACAGTAAAAAAGTGAATCATTCATCTGTTTGAGTACGAATAACCTTGAAAGCGAAGTCAAGACTGAAGTTTTGATCTGAGGGTTTTGTATGTGGGATATATAATGTGCTAAGAAAATGACAAGGATTTTAATGCATAGAGTATGTTTCTCCTATTTTCTTTTGCAGCCTTTATTGAATCCAAATTTGCTGATTTTCTCCAAAAGCCGTGCAAAACTTAAACCTGGAAAGTAACTGAATACATTTACTCAAGTAGTGTATTTAATGTTTGTTTATATTATTTGAACTTATTTGAAGAAATTTCCTTTTGCATTTTAATAAAATCACACTCTTTTTCCAGCTGAAACCAACCTTCATTTGTTAGTTTACATTTAGTATTTTCCATCTTCTTTAGGTACATCTCTCGCATGGACAATATTAAAAAAAAACAAAAAACTCCAACAATCAGATGATAACCTATGAGCAAACACTTGGCAATAGTAAGAAAGAAAAACTCCCTTTTAACAGGAAGAACCTCTGGTAGAAATAGGCTCAGGGAAGGGGAGTCATCTGCTGTGACCGATTGGGGGTGAGGAGAATAAGAAGAGAGCAAATGAGTTTCCATAGAAACATAAGGCACAGCTGGTGGTAGTGTACTGGCTTTAATGTGCCAGTAGAATACAAAAGAAGAAGAGCACCATTTACTTTTTTAGTTTATATAATTAGCTTGTCACTGAAATGACAAAAGCTAAGGTAATAGGTTGTGCATGCTAATCGATAGCTCGGCATGCTGGTGTCCAGCAAGTCTATCAGTTATCAGTGCCAGTTTCTCATTGGCCAAATTAGTAGCTGGCTTGACCAGGGATATAGCCTCCTCCAGCTTATCAGTAGTATCATTTTTGTCCACGATGTTGTGCCATAATGTCAAGCTGGTTGATACATAGAGGGACAGTATGTGATGGTTGTTTCGAGGATCAGAAATTTTCAGCTCTCTCAAACTATCAGGTTTCTCCTGAAGGGCATAATTCAGCTGTAAATTTTAACAGTTGTAATAAATGAATAAGGAGCTTGAGAGATGGGTGTAAATCCTGCATACAGCATCACCTCCATACAGCTGGCCAAGCTGATAACAACATGTTCAATTCTACATTTTTTCTCTCAGCCCAAAAGAGTTAAAAGTAGCCAATATTTCATATAAAAAAACCCAGCAACTAATACAGATTCTTGTTCCCAGAACTCATTAATGCTCTCAGATGACTCAGGTTTCTCTTACCCCCCTTTCACTTTTAATACTTTACATACATTTTACTGGAAATAGCTGTGCTTTCTTCCCTAAGTAAGAATTTTAATGCAGTTCTTTAACACTGGTATTACTTTTCCCTTCTATATACAAACAAATAATTGTGTGTTCAGTCCACAGTTCTCGCTCTCTTTGGAAACACCATCACTGCCTCTCTCATCCTATTTTAAAGTTTTGTCACAATGTGAATTATAATTATAGCAGTTGGGACTAAAATGACAATAATTTGTGGTTGTGCATGAATGGACAGCAGCCTCTCGAGAATGTAATTGGAACAGGAGCGGATTCAGTCACGAAACCTGAAGGGTTCCTTTTCTACCCATTCACTGCTCATAATTATAATGTGACAATTCTCTCTACTATGTTATAATTTTCCCATTGAGATGCATATTAACTTGTTTCCATTAGGAGCCTGTCTCTGTGGAGAGTTATCTGAGGGTGATATTGCTCATATACAGAGTTATCAGTGGGGAGAAAACCATGGCCTGCAGGCGTTTGAGGTGTTCACGTCTTCTTCCTCAGGCTGTCCTCGAGCCTCCTCGGCCTCACCACAGAACAAAAGGATGGATTCAATTATGAAGTGACACCTTGAGGCATGTAACAAAAGCATGCCGCTTCGAAGGAGATCACTCAAAATGTATCCTCTCCCTTTATCTCCTGTCTGTCTTCCTGTCTCACCCCTGTCTCTCTCAAGTCAGTGATTCCTATAGAATAAAAAAAGAGGAAAAAACACATGCAAAGGGCTCCCAAGGTCATCATACCCTGAATGTGACAGGGAACTTTTCCTTTGGATTAAACAGTTTTATTGATTCAGAGCAATTAGTGCAGAACTGAAGGGATAACTCAGCCCACACAGCTGCATAGGTAATGAGGATTACTCCCTTCTTGTTTCCAGCAGTCAGATATGTTCACTGCATAGAGAGATGTGTTTTAGCCTTCTTTCGACTTTCTGCACAGGCTGTTTGCCATTTTATTTTATTTTTTCCCACTTGTTTTACTTATTTAGTATTCTGCATTGAATTTCAATTTTGCTATTGACTACTTTAAACATAGAAACATAGAGTGTCAAAATTAATATTGCCATTCTTTGTTTGGACATATAAATGACATTTACATTGACCAGATGCATATAGCAATGTTTACAATGGCAAAGCCACATGGGGTTAATACCTGACCCTGCGGTTCCCCTTTTAGAGTCTTTCAACTAATTCTGTTTGCTTTTAAAGCCCATATTTTCACTGCTTTTTACACTCTTACTATACTTCAGGCAAAAGATGTTTTTATGTGTCGGCTGAATGCATAAATAAATGCAATAACACCACCTTTACACAGAGATGAGTGGGTACAAACACTGATGTGTGAACAGTGATGCTTTAAAAAACAAACAAAATATAGAGAAAAGTGTTTGCCCCCTTCCTGAGTGCCTGTTTTTTTGGTATCTTTGTCACACTTAAATGTTTTAGATCATCAAACAAATTTTATTATTAATGGGAAAAAAATCAAAACCCACATGGCCCTGTGTGAAAAAGTGACTGGCACCTAAACCTAATAACTGGTTGGGCCACTCCTAACAGCAACAACTGCAATCAAGCGCTTGCAATAACTGGTAATGAGCCTTTTACAGCACAGTGCAGGAATTCTGGCCCTCTCATCTTTGCAGAATTATTGTAATTCAGCCACATTGGAGGGTTTTCAAGCAGTATGCCTGAACCACTTCACTGGCTCCGTTCGATGTGGAAGACTAGCAGCGCCACTCTGAGCCTCCCTTCGATGGGTAAACTCTTCGGAAAAAGCTAATTTCCACCGCTTGCAGCTGCAATCTCATTCTTTTTGTCTCTACCCAGACCGGAAAAGGGTGGGGTGCCTACTCTGGGTTAGGGATGACCTCCTGCCACAAGAGTTTAAGTATCTCGGGGTCTTGTTCATGAGTGAGAGGAGAAGGGAGCGGGAGATTGACAGATGGATTGGAGCTGTGGCTGCAGTGATGTGGGTGCTGCGTTAGTCTGTTGTGGTAGAGAGAAAGAGAGAACTGAAAATAACAAGTGCACCCAAAATTGCTGAAGGCTTTATTCGACTGAACACAGTCATTAGATTGAGCACAACAGCAAGCAACCTCCTGCAACCACTTGCAAACCAGGAAATAAATATATACTTTTCCCCGGCGACTGGTGGAACCAAGGATCACTCAACAATCTCAGGGACTGCATGACTGCAGAAACTGACTTCACATTGACAAGTCATTGGTGGTTACCAGGCAGTTGCCAAATGGTCTTCTAGGCCGGTGGAACAGGTGCCTTAGACAGAAAAAAATCATAACAAACAAAACCAACCAACACAAATAAGGTAAGAAAGAAAAAGAAATGACAAAGGCCACAAAGGTAGATATGTGATTCATAATAGCACATACTCGACTAGTTAGCAGTTTGAGAAACTTTAATAGGGATGTTTTGTTAAAAGCGTCTCTCATACAGGTGCAACGTAGGCCAGATAGTCTTTATAACCTAAAGATGACCTACAGATGTCTTGCAGCTCCTTTCCCCCTCTGCTTTCAGTGATATCGTGTGCAGTTCACATCAGTTGCAAATTTTTCATGTCCTTCTGCTGGTCTACAGTTAGCAGTGATAGCACCATCAACAGCAGAGAAAAAGAAACCCTGCCACTAAGTAAACATAAACAGATACAATGCAAACATTTTTAAATATTAAAATAACTTGGCTTATGAATTTTAATGAGAAAATAAATGCATTTTAGCGAGGAACACAGAGCGTAAACACAACTTTTGTTTGTTTACAGGATAATACCTTAGGGCACCTTTAAAGCTCACAGGATATAAACCTCAAACTGTAGCCTCAAAAAGAGTAAAGGAGTGCAATTAACATCAAATGAACATCAAAACTCTCCTCAACAACCTCCTCAGATATAGCCCTTTTAGCACTAACCTGAAAACTATGTGAATGCATTCTGACTTATTACCTGTATATTTCTTACTAATATCTAAAAGGTTTCCTCCTAACTCAAGTCTCCTGTTTTATATTCCTAAATAAATCATTCTCCTTTCTAGAGTAAGGGTTTGCCAATAACTGTTATAGTTATGTCCATATATTATCTTCCATGCAGGCTTGATTATGTTCCTGATCATACGAGTGTTGTGATGCTTAAGGCCCATTTGCACTTTCACAAAGATTTCCTTTTACTGCATGTTGTGAGAATTCAAATACTCACATACTCATCCAAATCATTGAATTCAGGTGTTCCAGCCACAGGTTTATAAAATCAAGCATCCAAGCATACAGACTGCTTCTGCAAACATTTGTGAAAGAACGATGTCTAAACTTCATGTGGCCTTCAGATTAGGTCAAGACAGTTGTGTAAAGGAGCTTCATGGACTGAGTGTCCATGGCCAAGCACCTGCATCCAAGGCTTACATCACCAGGGGCAATGGTGTAAAGCATGCTGCCACTGGACTATAGAGCAGTAGCAGAGACGTGTTCTCTAGAGTGACGAATCATGCTTCTCCATCTGGCAAGCCCATAGAGGAGTCTGAGTTCGGGAGTTGCCTGGAAGATGGTACTTGTCTGACTGCTTTGTGCCAAGTGCAAAGTTATGTGATGGGGGGATTATGGCGTGGGGTTGTTTTTCAGGAATTGGACTCGCCCCCTTACTTCCAGTGAAATTAACTCCTTATACTTCAGCATACCAAGACGTTTTAGACAATTTTGTGGTTGCAGGGTTGGCTCCTCCTTGTTCCAACATGACTGTGCAACAGTGCACAAAGCAAGGTCCACAAAGACATGGATGAGTGAGTTTGGAGTAGAAGAACTTTACTGGCCTGCACAGAGTCCTGACCTGAACCCGAAAGAACACCTTTGGGATGTATCACAGTGGAGACTGCAAGCAGGGCCTTTTTGTCCAACATCAGTATGTGACCTGACGAATTAGCCTCTGGAAGAATGGTGAAAAATTCCCATAACAGACCATTCTTGTGGTACTACCATGCCATGAGGCCCCATGTTGTGCAAAACATCTTAGGTTAAAATTCACAGATGACTTTCCTACTTACTGTCTAAAAGCAGTAATTACAAGACTTTTAAGGGAAAACCACTTGGCCAGTTAACATACATTCATATTTAGTAGTTAATGGTGAGTATGTGCACCTAAAGTTTTACTGTGATAAAGGTTATTAAGTTTCTTAACCCTTGTATTTTAGTGAACATTGAAAATGAGTCTATAGGATTCATTCAGTCATTTTTTCAGCCTCAGATTCATTGGCCTCGGCTCATTTTCTGTGAAGAACATGAAGAAAACATATTTTCAATAAATGCACACTGTAGCCACCCACTCCCCTACATATTTACATGACATATGTGGTGTTTGGGTCCACTTGGGGTAATAAGTGTGGAAAGTAAGTGTGTAGTACTGTTTACATTCACTCTACCCTGTTCCACCTCAGCTTGTTGTTAGTGTGTGTGTGTGTGTGTGTGTGTGTGTGTGTGTCGGTTTGCACATGTGTGC
>VVHJ01064093.1:62977-81518 GCA_015107715.1 Tylochromis polylepis
CATTTGGACAAGCCAGCTTCATTTTGGAATAAGCTGCTGTGGACTGATGAAACTAAAATTGAGTTATTTGGGCATAACATGGGGCGTTATGCATGGAGGAAAAAGAACACAGCATTCCAAGAAAAACACCTGCTACCTACAGTAGCAGTAGTAGTGATCTTTCTCAGTTAACTTCAGTAATTACTTCAAACCATCAACGTGTCTTTTAGACCCCATTCCTACAAGACTGCTCAAAGAAGTCCTGCCATTAATTAATACTTCAATCTTAAATATGATCAACCTATGTCTTGATGCATGCTCAATCATCCAGGTAAGTAAATCCCAAAAAGTTGATTCTGTTTATCTGGACCTTGCATTAATATGCAAATTGTCATGACAATTCGCATATTAATTTGCATACCTAAAAGCCCATTGTTCATTCAGTGGGCTAGTTTCAGTCATTGTGCAAATGTACTGTTTATAAAGCTGGGGAAACCTGCGGTCAGCTGAGACTGAAGAAGTCACTTGGATTCTGATTTCCTTACCTGGATGATTGAGCATGCATCAAGATGTTTTGAATGAAACAACCCATGAAACTTCCATCAAGACTGAATCACATAATTACAAATTTCTTATATAGCCTATATCCAGGACTCAGCATTCTAGTAGCGTTACTCCAAACAATAGTCCTTCTTCATCAGGGTACCTTTAAACTATGCTGATAGCTTTAAAAGAATATGTACCAGCTGATCACTTTGTAGCACCAAGTAGCTGATGGAGCAACAAGGTGCTAACTAGCTACATGGTATTGTCGGTTATTATAGTTCAACTACTAATAAGAACTTCAACAATCTCAAATACGTATATAGCATACCATTAAATATAGCGGGCTGAAAATCACCTGTTTTCTTCTTACTACCATTAAATTTTTTTAATAAACATATATAAGAATGGGAAAGTTCTTATTAATACCTTTGACAATTCAGAGATTTAGCACCAATCAGATGGTTTAATTCTGGGATTTTAAACTTATTTTACATCGTGGGCCACATACATCTGAAGTGGGCTGGACCAGTGAAACTACATTATAAAAGTGTAAAATTACATTAGAGGTTCTGGCAGTTCAATGCCCACGCTGTCCTGTAATTCTAAAAACCAAAGTTTTCATTAATTCACAGAAAATGTCCTTATAATTCAGTGGACTCACCAAGGACTGTTAAGTGTGTCTGCTACCAAAAAACTGCAAAATAAAAGCTCCTATCCTCCCAGTATGCAAAATGTCCCACAAAGGTTTTAAGTTGAAAACTAAACCTTTAGTGAGAAAAAAGTGGGGATACTAACAATAAAACGTGAGGAAGAAGAATGGAAAGATTGTGTTATCCCATCATTCTGTTTGCATGCCGCTGTGTAGCAAGAACTTTGTCCCCAATGAGTCCGTATCCAAATTCCAGTTTAAGTCTTTGATATTTTTATAATTTAAACTAAAGCATTTTGAAACCTGGAGTCAGGGTGTGATTTATGAAGCAAAACAAACAAAAAAACAGAGGTGTGGGGGTTGGTTTTTTTCCCCCCCCATGAAAATAATCAATGAATCACAGTGGTCCTATATCCTCTGGGGCCAGTTAGAATTTTTAGTACTGCTGTCAATGTAATGTTAATAGAATAATGACAATCTAAACATCCATCCACCCATTTAAACCATGGCATTTACAAGAATACTAATAGTGAAATTAATATGTGTAATAGTCTCTGGCTCATGCTTTCCCCTTCAGACACAGGCGATCAACTCAAATGCAAGAACACAAATGGTGAAACCTTTCAGAGCACCAGTCAAACACTGAACGTTTTTACTGTAACAAAGGCGTGAACAGGATCTTAGCCGATATGCATCTTCACGAATGCTACACAGCAATGAGCTGAGACACCTGGGTCCCAACAACAACCTCCTCCCGGCAGGCTTGGAACAGCGTCAGCTTCTTATTGTTTGAAATAACACTGCCGTGGTTAAATTTGAATGGCGGAAAAATACCGGAGCAAACTTGCTTTGAATAACGAACACGCTGACATCCATTCACTTGCGACGTAATTCAATATGCAGCAATTTATGTATAATCAGGTAAATTATAATTGCTCAGCTAAAGCTGAAACTATATGTAGATTTTTATGCAATCCACATAAACAGTTGAAGAAATTTCAATATTATCTTCATTACTGTTCGTAAACTGCACCAAGTGAGCAGTCAAATCCTCTCAGCGCCTAGTGAAGTTGTTTTAATGCAGCATTATGCTTTATTTCAAGTTCGATTATTCCAGAAATTTAGGGGTTCTGAATCAAAGATCTCATCCTGAGATAATATCAAAGCCTTCCAATGTTTAATTTAGAATCGTAACAAGTTCCACCAGTTCATAAAACCTTACTTTGCTGGCTTGACTAAATAAAATGGAATCAATGCAGGATGCAGAAGGAGAGGGTGAAGGAGAAAGGCGCTGGCTCCTGAACAGCAGCAGTCCATGTTGGGATGCACAAGCTGAGCGGGGAGGAGTGCACTGAGACGTTAGGGCACTGCTCCCTGGCAGGAGGCCTGTGCCAGTGTTGGCTCTCTACCACAGGAAGCCCTTTCTGCTTCTGAAACTTGGCAGGAGTTAGAATATATGATGGAACAGCCCCACAGGGCATTTGTGTGATAAATGGATAAAGCTGGATAAAGTTATGCTCACAGCTATTGGCTTATGTATGAGTCAAATCCAAAGCAGACGGCAGCGATGTTTCATTCTTTTGCTGAATTTCTTACCATGGTCACAGATTGTTCTGTCATTTATTTGATATTTGAGCATAAACAAAAATTCTTTGAAAAACAGAAATTACAGCACAAGGACATTTCATAAGAGCAGTAACAATAGATCAAAAACATTTCCATCTTTGAACATAATTTCATTTAGAAATCCAAATAAATCCTTTATTCCTTTGACTTCGGTTTTATTTTTTTCAGTTTCAGGATTAGAGCGCGAGTTCTTTCAATGAAATATAAGTTGCACATGAAGTAAACTTCGGCCACTGAATTAAAATGGGTCTTGAATATATTTTCTTTAGAGATCATCACATCACATTTTGTCTGAGCTGCACAGTCAGGCATCTAAATGTGATCCGGCATCTCTCATACACAACTTACAGTCCTGAATGGGTGCCTTGATCCCTTACAGATCATTTCCTGTCTCTTGAAGGTGACGATGAATTCTAATACCACCGACCAGGAGCGTCTGCTTCCTCACCCTGAAGAGATAAAGGAGAAAACTTATGAATATACATTACAGAACTGCGTCTCCTACTCAAACATGGTGAATGCTTATAATGCTGTAAATCTGATGAGGATTAAGCTGAATTTTAAGGCTTGTCCATTCTGAATGGCCTTAGAAATATCTTGGGAAGTGCAGAAATATTTCCTGGTAGCTGGAGCTGCCTGTCTAATCCTTCTGGACATGACTTATTGAGGTTCTTCTCACTGCAATTTTCAATCCTTGGTGGGCCTGCAAGCTACACATTTATATATTCTCTCGATCGTCGAGTTGAATTCTCAGGTTTTTAAATGTATGTGCTGTGAGGAGGTTCGGTGAATTGGCCACTGATGGAATTTCAAAAAGGCAGACATATGGAAAGAAAACGGAAAACTCAAGTGTAACATGGTTTCATAAGAGGTGGAGGGGGGGAATAAGGGGGCAAAAAGCTGTTGCCTAAACTGAACATTTTTGCCTGTACATTAAGAAACTATAGCTACATAGCAACTACATAGCATGCTCATTTTGCTCAAAATCCCACTAGAAATCAAACAAAAAAATGTAAAAGCGCACAAATGATTAGCTTCATTTAGCATAAAGATGGGGAACAGAGGGCAATAGCTAGTCTTGTCATAAATGGTGATGAGAGGAATCAAGAGGCCTTCAATAAATAAATAAACAAACAAATAAATAATATAAGCCCATGTAAGCACAAAGTCTGGAAAGGTAAAACACTAGAAAACCCGGAACACATGCAGCATAACAACAGGGAATATGAACAGGTATCTCAAAGAGTAGGCGGGTTATGAATACAGTGGGAGCTAATTAAACAATGACACATATAAGTGAGTAAGGTAAAAAGAATCAATGGCAGGTGAAGACAAAAAACGAGAAGAAAAACACCGGTGAGACTAAAATAACAACAGAATCACAAACAGCATCCAGAGCACTGTGCTACAAAGCAAGTCCAACGTATGCGGGATGTCTCTCCGTTGTCTGGTTTCATTCATCCTGACATTAGCAATCATGCTAAGCGGTCACACAAAAGCGGCTATCAGCTCAACCCGAGGTTTATCAATCTAACTATGAGCAAGTTTACATAACTTTGGCAGCATTTGACCATCAGAAACATGGACAGGTCTACTGTCAAAAACCCCAGATATGTTAGATTAACAGGGTATCAGTGCTCTGTCATTAAGACATGGACGAATCAGATGGATTACAACTATTATTCCACTAAATTAATATTTAAATGTGCATAAGACCGATATAGTTTATATTCTTTCAGCTGCAGCCCTTGGTAGCGGTAGCTGGGAGTACTCTAAAGATTAAATGGAAAAGCAGAATTCAAATGTAGGCTTATACTATGTACAAAATATGATATAATTCAAAAGAGTTACAATGAATAAATCAAAATTGGGTACAAAAATCAACAGAGCTCTGCAGCCTCTAATGAAGAGAGTTTGCCTTAAGTCATCCAACACCAAAAGAAGACTAACAGAGTTAGTCAGTGCTACGTCTACACTGAGCTACTCATAAACACTACCGCGCACCCATGCTATGAAGAGCTAGCTAGCACCAAGCCAACTGATGATGTGGCTGCATCATTACCCACACCCTGAGAGGCGAAAGGCAGGGAACTCTTTACCTTAGGCCTCACCATTCATATCCCCCTTTCACAAAATTCAATTAGATGAATGTTGTTTATGGGCAGTTCTGGCCCATTGGAATGTCATTATTGCTCCGTCTGTCGAATTTGGTATTAGATGCCCTTCAGTGAAGCTGGTCTTCCAAATGTCACAGAGCTTATGACTTAGGAGATGATTAACGAATGTTTAGAGAAGCTCCAGCTACGGTTTCTAATGAGGGCTGGATGTAAGGCCTTTAATGAGGGCAGGCTGCAAGAGCCCCCCCCCCCCAGAACCTTTTGCAGTCTTTTATTACGACCGCACAGCCGCTATAATGGACACATCAAATAGAAGCTAAAGCTCTTACCTGATCTCAGTTGTCAATATCCGATACGTGGTTTTCTATCTGTAAAGGAGAGCACATAGAGGAGGTTAACATCACAGACATGATACAGCCTTTTTAACTGAGCACAGAGGTTGTATTTAATCTTTTCTAAAGGTCACTGCTGATATACGCTCAACAAGAGCAGCCATGCCAACCTGCAGAACAGTCTTTGTAGCACATTATCACAAAGTGTGATCAATGTGACCTTCAGGAAACAAATAAATCTCTTCCACCATGCCTCTGAAAAATAATCTCTTCCATTAGTGAGGACATGGAGCTTTCATCTAGGATAGCATGGCCATGTTCACCTGCTGGGTAATGGCTAATAAATAAAGCATAATAAAGAAAACAAGGCCAGTGAAATCCAGATAAAACAGGTGATAATCGTTTCCATGTCACTACTTGAACTTGATGATTGTGAAATTGAAAACATATTTAAAATGTTCAAGAATACCGTGTGTTGAGGATGTTCTGAATACGCGAAGCCAACATGCATTCTGGTTTTGTTCCCCGGGACCTTCACCATACATCACATACATCGGTCTCTTTTACTTAACAGCAGTCTATTTTTCAGCTGAAATCACTGGTGTAATAAATGTGCGTCTAAGCCACAGCTGACTGAGATCAACTGGCTGAGTGAATACAATCAATAAAAGCATTGTGGGAACTATCGCGTCAGCGGAAAGACTGATTGGTTTCAGTTTTAGATTTTCCTTGATTGGAAATGGTAATCTTTTTGAATTGTTGGTAGTTTGAAACATAAACACAGAAATGCCTTCCTCACTTTCCTCCACCTTCCTCACTGGGTCTAGGGGTTTTGACCAGTTGTGGTGTTTTTATGATATTTGAATGAAAAGATTGCTATAACTACGCACCAGATGTACTGTGGTGTTTCATTAAGTAATCCTTCTGTTAGGCTGATAACTAAATTACACTGTCACTGGCTAATGTCAAGTAAAGAAAAAAAAAAATTTGAGTATTGTATTAAAATGAAGGTGAAAATAATTTTTGTCAATAGACTACACATGTCGCTGCACACTGCGTGGTCTTCTGCTGCTGTAGCTCATCTGCGTCAAGGTTCGATGTGTTGTACGTTCAGAGATGCTCTTCTACATACCTTGGTTTTCAAAGTGGTTATCTGTTATTGTTGGCTTCCTATCAGCTTGAAGCAGTCTGGCATCAACAAGTTGGTTGTGTGGGAAAGTCCCAGTAGATAAACAGTATACAATACTAAAAAGTCTGGCAACAACAGCCATGTCACATTCAGAGTCACTAAAATCCCTTTTAGTGAACTGCCGATACCAACATCGATATTGATACTTTAAATTTATAAAAGGCAGTTTATGTTGGGGAGAACGGTGTGTCATGACTTATGAGATGAATCATCATCAATCTGAAAATCCTAAACACATTTGAATGACCTCCAAATCACAGTAATTTTTACTTTCTACAATAATTAATGCAATAATGTACACTGTACATTAGAGAATATAGACAACAAAACACACCCTTCAGCTTTTCACGTGTTTTGAAACAGTTTTTTGGAGACCTAAAATGTGCCCGTATCTAAAGGACTTTGGGACAACTTCTGTTGTTTAAGTGTGCTACATACTGAACTACGAGGATAGAAACAAAGTATTGATCCATCACTGATACCAACGTTGGCGTCAATACTATCGATATTTGGATTGATCCGCCCACCTCTAATCACCTTTCTTTCCCAATTTTGTCTTGGTTTTCACTTCAGCAGGTGGTCTTGACCATCTCTACATGCATAATGCATTGATTGGCTGTTTCATTGTGTTCACAAGCAGGCATCTATATATATCTATATGGTATATAACATAGTGTTATATATAAATATATATAAAACTGATAAAAGGTGAAAAGTGATAAGTTCTTTTTAGTCAAATAAAGTCACGTTTTAATATGAACCCTGCTGAGAATTGACATTTTCCGCTAAATTATTATTATTTTTAAATAATCCTAATAATTGAATCTCTTTGAGGAATCATCTTTTATTGGCTGCTTCTACTGACCTTGTGAAAGAAAACCTCTGAACTGATCCTTCACTTCACGGTTGGACCCACACCACTTCATGTCAAGTCTGTCTTAAACGCTCTCCTATGTGTCTTGAGCCCACTGCTTTAATTATAGCCTGTAAGCATGTGTATGTGTGTGAGCCTCTGCCTGTGTGTGGGCCTGAGAAGAGGCTTACTTCCACTGTTTCAGCCAGGGTCGACAGGGAGAAACTGTCAGTCCGGACGCCCTCACCATTCACTCATGTGAAGCCCCCGCTCTCTTAGATCTGTGGCCATGAATAATTCTGGAAAATTAACTTTCAGAAGGCGAAGACTGTCTGCCCACTTGAGATCTCCCAAAGTGTCTTGCTTTCTTCCCCCCTGTCAGGCCTGTCAACCGTTTCTCTTACCAGATGGTGGCTACCCTCCTCGTCATAGTCATCCTCGCCTCCATCGGTCATCTCTCCCGCCTCTACGTCCAGCGCCCCCTCGCCGGCCTCCTCTCCAGAGTTTTCTGCCGTCTCTGACACAGACTCCTCATGCAGGGAGTCGCAGTTGTCCTCATATTTTCTCTGAGCCTCTGAGCGAGAGAAAGGAGGCCGCAGTGAATGAAGTGAGAGTGTAAGCAGAGCCTGTATTTTTCTTTGATAGTAATAGTAGTGGGCTGCCTGTTTGCTGTTTTCCCAGTTGTGCAGAAACAGGCCATGGTGCTCCTTACACTCAACTGGAGTGAATTAGTTTGTCCTCAGCTTGTCCCTCAACTGGGTGACTAACACTACTTTTTCATTTGAAGCAGCAAAGCATCCACATTAGGGTCAAAATTCTAGCATTTTACTGTGTATAGCTTTTACAAGCACGACATGTTTGACATTTTTTTCCAATAAACAGAAATATGTACAGTTCTTGACAAATTTATGAGACTGCCTGTTAGATAAAAACAAAAAAACAAAAACAGGAAGGCACGAATGTTTTGACAACAAATTTTTCAAAAACTGCAAAAAATCATATTACTTTTATAATTTTTAACAACAAATTGAATTCACATTTCTGTTTGAACACTGGACTTCTCTGAGAAGTCAGAAATGAATCAAGCGTAACGTTAAACCACTCAAACTATTTCTGCTCAGGAATGTAAATAATTTCAAAACTTAAAAAAACCAAAAGCTTTACAAGTGCGTTACTTTTTTTACTGCTTTTCTATAAAGCAGTAAATTGGAAAATTTGTGAATCTAAAAATAATAATATAATTTTAACATTAAAAATATCATTTTGAGTAAAGACCTCGCATATATATGGTGGATTAATGATTAAAGAGACACAAAAAAAATTAAGAGTTTTGGTAATTACCGAAACTGTTAATTTAGGGCAACTGTGTGATAAACCTTAAACTGGGTGATGTTATAGTAAATCTGTTCAGTACTGTACATGTTGAAAGGCACTGCTGGGAGACTGCAACCGCTGGAAACATGCTTTTATTGTGCAAGGTGTTGGTACTCCATGAATAGCTTCTAAAAGAGATGAAACTAAATTTTTTGGGATGTAACTGCACTGAGACAGAACACCTGATTTGCATTTAGATAGAAAAGGATTCAGCTTTAAGTTTTGTGTAGTTTGCATTATTTAAAACCAGATCAAATATACAAACTCCACTTTTGCTAGCTAGCTACCAATAGATGTGTCAACGCTTGTATTTGCATACAGCTTAGGCTTCCTGTTATTTGCATCCATTTTCATCTTTTCTTTATTTACGAAGCCAGTTCATTTAAAGCTCTGCTATATGTGCATATTTAGGCCACAGTGTCGCATGCCTATATCAAATTATCCAGGCAACTTAACATTAGGAATATTTATTACACAAATTGTATTTGTTTCAAGATGTATCTGTGAAAACACATTTTATATCTCATTTTGATTTCTTTTTATGTTAAGATGTAATAGTAGCTCTTTAGTGTAGTGGTTAACACATTTCCTGAATAAATTAAAGATCCCTGGTTTGATCCCAGGAGGAGACACAGATCACTTTGGGATTAAGTCAGGAAGCTCACCCAGTGCAAAGAGTTTGCCAGATCCAACATGCAGAGCTGCCCACTGTGAGTAAGCGGCCCTTTATGAATAAGGGATCAATCCAAAGTAGCTTTCTTTATGTATGCTGCTTCACACTGAACAGCCAAAACTTCTGTGCAGCCTAGCTTACAATGTTTTACACAAATGTTTTGAGACCACAGCCCCAATATTCTCCTTATATCACAGTTTTTTGTGCTTTATGACTTTTAATCTTGATGTTAATTGCAGAACTTTATTCCTGGAGAGTACAGAGAAATCATCAGCCGTGTGTCATCTTTGACTGCAGCCAGTTTTTCCGCACCTTAAGAAATAGAACTTCAAAGATTAAACATCTGGCGAACCGCGACTTCTTGATGTCCGTTTTAAGACTGGCTACCTGTTGCTTTTTGAATTCATTAGAAAATCTTTTAAAACCTTAATTGAGGCAGTCTGAAGTGAGACAGACAAAAGATGATCTGTAATAAAAATTTAAGGATATTTTATAGCAAAAAGATGGGTACAATTCGTAGTAAATTGCCTCTGGTTTTTCATTTATCCGCATTCATTTTTCATTCTCACTGCTAACAAGCTCCACAGCAGTTTGCCTAGAAGACAGCCGGGAACTGGGTTGATTTACTTGGTCTTCAAGTGCCGTGGAAGTATATGAGAGAAGTTGAAAAAAAAAAGCCACACATGGTGACAAATGTGCAACATGCACTTTATGGCATGTAATTTAAATGACCTTCACACTGAGCTGCACGCTGAGGCTGTCCTGTAGTGAAGGGCATTGGTGAAGACCTCTCATATAAACTGAGTCAGCATGATGTTGACACCTGTCTGCTGTTATGACAGAGAGCTCTGCTGCTCTTATCTCCCACAATGTCACTAAGACTTATGACCAGTCTGTGCTCTTAATTTCCCTCCCTTAGTGGTCCTGGTGTCCTTTTTCCCTTTCGTTCCTGTCTTGCTCAGATTCTGCTGTCTGCTTCTCACCGGTTTCAGCTCTCTGCTGCTTCTCAATCTTCTCCAGGCGTCCCAGCAAAGAGTCAATCTTCATCTTGATCTGAGTGAGCTCTCGTTTAATGGTCTGAAGTTGGTCCGTCTTCACTACTGAGGCACAGAAATACAAAAATGATTTAATTTGCATACTCATTGTAATGATACACAGATTGCCTGCCTCCATCACATTAATACTCTTAGTCTCGAGTTTTGGATGTCATAACATCACTCTGAGTCACACTTTCCTCAGGGAAGAACATCTCAATCTGGCCAACTGAAAGCTACTCTGCTAAGACTGTGGACCTGCTGCTTTCAATTTGAAGATTAGTGCATGGCTTACGCCCACCATGCTGTGCAGTGCTGCTCGAGTTTTACTCAGCAGTGCCAATATCTGAACAAACTGTGTGCGATCGCTCGGTAGATATTAGATGATGTTATTAAGTATGGAGATGGCGTGCACCTTAGGGTAGTACTGGCTTGGCTGAGTGCATATTGTACATTTGGTTAGTGTTATTGAAAATTCATCATTTCCTGCTGTTTGAAATGGCTTAAGTGTTCACAGCATGAAACAGCCAAAGGAAATGGGTTGTATTTGTATCTATGCTGTTAGCATGGACTGTATATGAAAGATGGACACTACCAGTACCAACCAGGCTGTTTCACAGCCATGACAACTAGAAGTCTTGTCACAAAGAAGGAGAACTGTCCATCCATCCATCCATCCATCCATCCATCCATCCTCTTCCACTTATCCAATTCAGGGTTGCAGTGGGGCTGCAGTTTACCAATCTATCACAGGGCTAATGCATCAACAATCACATCTGTAATTTCTGCAATCTGCAATTAGCCTAATAAGCATGTTTTTTGACTGTGGTTGTCATGGTACTGGGTCTTTGACCCTTTGTTTTACGTTCTGGACTCGTGATTCCTGTTTGTTTATTATTATTTTGATCATGAAGAGTGGGTCATGTTTCTTGGTTTAGTTTTCTTGAGCTTAAATGTTTCTGATTATGTTGTTTATCCCTGGCGATTCAGGTTTATTTTAAGTTGTTGAGTTTCCTTCAGCTTTTCCCGCTCTCTTGTCCTCGGTGTCTTGTCTCCAAGTGTCTGTACCCCCCCCCCCGTGTCGCTCCCTCTCTCTCCACGTCTCGCTCTGTCCCACGCTCTCCGTCTCTCTCGTTTCTCTTGCTCTGCGTCTTGGTCATGTCTCTGTGTTTTGTCTCCCTTACCTGTTCCCATGTTCCTCTCCGTGTTTTATCCTCATCTCCCCAATCTGTTGTGTGTTCCTGTGTTTGCTTATCCCCGTTCTAGTGTCAAATTCGAATCTTCCCCTTGTGTATAGATAGTCTTCCCTTGTCCCTCATCAGAGTCTCTGCTCATCTTCCGTTGTGTCCCCCAGGTTTCATGGTTTATTAGTATTTCCCAGTTCAGGGTCTCTGTTGCATTTTGGTTTTTCTTGTTTTTTGTATCAGCCTTAATAAACGGCTTGCCCTTGGTGAACTAGTTTCTGTTATTATGCATCATCTCCATTTAGGTCTTCATTTCATCTCCACACAATCTGCAGCCTGCAGATCCTGACAGTGGTAAGAAGCCGGAGTACCCAGAGCGGACCCACCGAGGCACAGGGAGAACATGCAGACTCCACACAAATGATTCCATGCGGAGGATCTAAATGCAGGACTGCGAGGCAACAGTGCTGACCACACCACTACTTTGCCGCCAATTTATGCAATGTAGTTGTTTTACTGAATCAAGTAAGAAACTAGCTGAGACATATCGAGACCATAAACTCTTAAGGAAACTGATTACTGAGAATCAAGTGAGAAGTAATTTTCTCATAGCCCCCCCTCCCCCCCCCTTTGGTGTTGCTGAGCTGGCTAGTGCTTTTGGCCACTGCTAAAGTTTTTGCTGTCACTCTGATTGGTTTGTTTTTGTTAGCCTGATGATGGCCTCCTTCAATTTGAGTGACAACCCTTTGTACCTCACATTGAGAGCTCCAGCTACCAAAAGCAAATTCAACACTTTGAATAAACCCTAGGTTGTTTATCAGCCTATTTTTATTGCTGAATGACAAGGGAACAGACCTCACCTGGCAATAAAACCGCTTGTCAGACTACTGTCACATTACTTTTGAGCCTGAGAAAAAAGTTAATGTAATACTTTTTTAAAACCCTTTGAATTGAAGCTGAAAGTCTGCACTTCTTGACTGTTTGAGTTTTAATCCACTATGGTGGTGTAACAGAAGTGAAATATCACAAAAATCAAGTAATTGTCCAAACACTTAAGGAGCTGACTGCATGTCTATAGCAGATAGACTAACTGCTTTTCAAAGAGTGAGAAGAATTCAGGGACAAAAAAAGGAGCCATCAGCGATCCTGATGAAGGCCATGAGCTGAGATGCATCGCACTGCTTCTACAACAACTCTTAGACATCCATTAGCAGCTAAGCATGTCAAGAATGCCAAGATTACGGTCTCTAAATATTAAACACATTTAATTAAATTCTGTCTCTCTTTCCAGGAAAGTACTGAAAATCAGCAGTTCTTATAAATTCAACAAATCTCACTCAACCCCAATCAACTGAGATCTTGTACCTCTGAAAATGTTTTCCATTCAAATTAAGCATTGAAAGCGTCTACCAGAGGAATAGAGAATACATGAAAAGAAAAACATTTTACATTCCCAACAAAAATGTAACTTAGAGTTGTGTAAAATGATCCCAAAATTGGAACACTTGAATAATTGCATTCATATATTTTCTCTTACTGCAGATTCATTTGTAAAATTGCAACTTATTCCCAGTTAACTCTATACAAATATAGTTTATGCATGAACACAACTTCACATTATTTCCTAAACAGTCAGAGGCATGTGTCATAACATGAAACTGTACTTTTGTCTGTTAAGCCAGAATGGTTAAGTAGGCTAAAATGAATACTTCTGCTCGTAAGGTAAACAAACAAACAAAAAAACCTTCAAACGATATCAGTGTGTTTCAAAGCTACTTTTGCATTTCACACACTCACAGTTGCGTGATCGTTGCTTCACTTACAGAGCCACATGAGACACAGGCGGTACAATTTTCCCTCCCACAGCTTCTGTTTACTGCCTTATAAATAATTGCTCTCCCCTACCTGCTTCGCTCGGGGTCTAAGTGTTCACTCCACAATACACAGCTGATGTTGGAGTAAATGAAGTGTAACTCTATCATGTCGAAGTTTGAGTCTCAACCTTGATATGTCATATGGAAATAACAACTGCTGAATTGGAAAAAAAAAAAAAAAAAATCAACGTCATAACCAATTCAATCTGGTCTGTCTCACGGCTACTGAAATGAGGGTGTACTCCTTAGCAGCTTGAACTGAGCAGATTATCTTATTACTGTTTGGTCTAAATTCTTTAATCTCATTCCTTACCCCTCTGAAGCTGAAATGTGTCATCTTTTGAGAGGAGGGGGAAAAAAAACAGACACCAGAAGTTGAGAAGAAAACATAAAATTCTTTTTGACACCTATCAGATTCTGTCAGGGCTGGAAAGAGGACGGATGAGCGCTCCGTAAACACACCCACGAATTCCTGTAAAGCTTCAGCTGGAAAAACCAGAGACAGAAGAGGCATGCTAAATCAAAAAGTAACTTGTCTGGTTATCATTGTCTGCATGTGGCTCTTTAAGTTGGCTCCTGTGATGTACATTTACGCCCACATGCCATCACAATGCAAAGCCCATCCAATGTCTACGAGCTACTTTGAACAATCTGAACTGATGCATAAAACATAAACACCTACACTTAGAGAAGATGTCAGTGCGTGATAATAACAAAAAATACAAAATCCTGACATATTACCTTGTGGTAAACTAGATTCCCCCCAAAAAAGACTTTTTAATCTGTCACCAGAATTCGTGCTGAAAAACAAACACAACAAGTCTCCCTCCAGTAAGATCCAATTCACACTACACAATATTTGTCAACGTGTGCTTTCTTTGAATCGAAGCGGTATGATTAATGTGTCCAAGAGTGAAAAAGAGTGAGAGCCCATGATGACACATTGGAGGCATTAAATAAGTAATGTGTCAGGAAATCCCAACACCTATTCTCATGTTGTTTTGTAAAGCAACCTAAAATCTGTGGAGTAGCAGAAAATTGATCTTTCTTAAGGTAAAAAAGGGGAACAGTAGATACGCAATCATATCTCTACAGGACACATACTGAGGTATCTCTATCTCCTTCTCAGCTTCACCTCCTTCCATTTGTGCAAACCAACATCGATGACTAGACACATACCACCCACTTCCCTATTCCAACATTATCTGAGCTCACTCTGGGCAGCTTCCTCGTCGTCCTTTGATGATAAGAAAATGTGGAACAGTTTCTAATTTATCGCGGCCTCCAGGCCTTTTTTCCTTTTGTGCTATCAGGCGCATAAGCTGCAGAGAGAAAACATGCCCATCCTAATCCAACATTGTATCATCAGCGCAGCATCTTTAGATAGCTCGAGTTAAAGGAAAAGGCTGGGGAAAGAAAGCCATTGTTATTTAATAAGCATCAGGAAAGATTTAGGGAATGAGTAATGGGTCTAATTTTAGGACCTCATGATGAACGGCAGACGTTTTATCTCGGGGATAGTGAGACTCTGTTGAATCACTGGTCTATGAAGATTAAACTGGACAAAGAGTTTTACGGCTGGTGATGCTGATGTCATTTACTGGGTTTTAGGGCATAATCCTTTAGTTTTAATACTGGAAAACAGTGATTTTTCTGGAACATATGTACCTCTTTTCAACCACATATTTGTATTGTATTCAGTAAAACTGCAGTAAGCTTAACTAGTGTACACTCCCACATGGACTTGATGCTTGGTTTGTTTAATTATTTAGGATAGTATCTGGTTAAATACTCACCCAAACTGTTCAGTTTGAAAGCATCACAATTTTGACTGTGCTCGGCATTATAAGTTCCCAATGTCACTCTTCGACTAGCCGTTTTTTTTTTTTTTTACCTTAGTTTTATATGCAAAATAGAACACAAAGAAGAATTTATGTTTTTTTTTAAGTCAGCAAATTTGAAAAAGTAAAAGAAAAAAAAAAAACCCTGATACTAGAAACCACGGTGAATATCTTGCTCTGTCCGACCGACAGTCTGAAACCCAAAGATTTTCAGTGTATTATTATAAAAGAGTAGGAAAACCTGAAATTACTCCCATTGGAGTAGCTGGATTCAGTGAAAGAAAGAGTGGCTTTAGAGGAGAGGGGTGAGAGTGGAATATGAACACGGTACAGAATCCAAAAGCTTCATTCATTCACGTTATCGCCAGCACAGCCAATTAAGCCTTAATCCTTCAAATGTCTGTGCCTATTAAATATTTTAAATATCTTCTTAACACAGACAACAGGCGCTACATGACAATATAAGGTTTATTATAGTAATTACACTATTTCCTCCAGTGACAGCAGCTGCAGTTTCTTGAGAAACTGATGGGGGTTTGTTTGTGCAAACATTAAATGCACTGTGATAAAAATGAAACAGCAGGAATATAGTTTAAAATGTTAGATTATTTGGTTCATGTATCTGTGGGATATTAGAAAAATCTGCAGTGTGCTCTAACAATGTAATGCAATGATAATGTGACTTATGGTGACAAGGAATGCTGAAGTTTTCATATTGATTACATGGTTGCTGTACTGCCCTGCTTTGATCAGGACACTCCAAACATTTAACAACTAACGCCTGAGGTTACTTTTTTAACATTTGATTTTTGTATCATTGCTATTGAGTTTTTATCCCTGGTGCCTCTGACTTTTGTTATCTATATCTATTTTTCATGGTTTCTTGTCTGATTATGTTAATTTTGTTTGTTTGTTTCCAGTCTGTGTTCCTCATTAGGGTATGTAATCTTTAGTTAGCATCATTTGTGTTTTCTTTCTGTTTCCCCAGTCAGTGTTTCAGGTCTCCATGTTTATCTCCTGTCACTGTGTCAAGTTCCCATGTCTTAGTCCTGGTCTCAGTGTTTGTTACTTCCTTTTTTATTTTAATAGTCCCTCATCTCCTGTCTCGTGTTTAGTTTTGCGTCCCCTCGTCTCGTTAGTCTGATTCCATTCATCAGTGTTCCCTGGTGTTTCCCATCTCTCTAATTACCTAGTGCGTATACATTGTCAGAGTCTCCTTTTGTTCTTTGTTGTGTCGTCTCTTGTGGTTGTGTCCCTCACTGAATCAAATGTTTGATTTTCCTAGATTTGGTATTCTTGTTATTTTGCACTTTGTTTTAGTTTAATAAAACCACCTTTTAGTATACCCCCACATGTTCAGGTCCTCAGTTTGGGTCCTACTTCTGCCACCCACACAGACTACTGTGCGTGACAGCTATAAGTGATTCTTTACATCCTTTAACTGTAAAATTGAACAGCAAATACACAGAATTTAAATCCAGACGGTTTAATATTTATCTCACCTCATGCCTTATCCTCTTAGGCCTCAGTCATACAGGTCTATAGACCAGGTGAGTGATTTCTGGAGGTTGCTGGCTATCGCTAGGTAAAATGGTAAGATTATTTTGGTCACTAGCAGATTCTCATGGTTGTCTGTAGTTTGAAATGTGTTGGTTGCAACTGAAAGGCACAACTTTTACTGTGAAAGTGAACATTGTCCGTTTTAAATTTCACTTTGCTAACTGGGTAATTAGCTACTGTTTGCAGAGAAGTTGGCATCTTCTGTGCCAACTATGGGCGACTGTGGATATCTCAGTCACTAAAGCAATCATGAGGAGGTTTTCAGGGCAGCACTGTATACCTTTCATGTTCATTTTCACTCATCCAACATTCAACTGTTTTGCTAAACCTTGTGGAAGTGGCTAACATGGATGTATACAAATAAAGGGCTTGATCTGAGCCTTCCCAGCTATGGACTTCAAATCCAAAAAGTAGAAAAGTCATAGACAAAATCATGGTATTTACCACTCGATCTTTGGTATGCTTGATCAATGGATAGACTTTAGTCAAAATTAAATTGAAGCTTACTATTTTTTTTTCAGTTATTATTTTTAAAAGCTATTAGGCTGTTACATGTTTTTTTATTATCAGGATTTGCACATTTCATTTTGATTTATTCGCACAAACCAGGATTATTATAATAGCTCATTTTAAACTTGATACCACTATCCAGAAAAATAATCAATACCATTTTTAATATGAAAAATAAAAAATTAAAGGGGTTTAATTTTTTAAAATCAATATTAGAAAAATATTAATAACTAAATGGTAATTAAAGTATAAAATACAACATATTTTAAAGCTAAACTTTTCATTTGAGATTTTGTGTTCCTTTAATGGAATCAGTTAACCCAAAAGTATGAAAAAAAAACCCCAACCTAAAACATATGTATCCTCATGATACATTCATCTGATGACTGTCCCCCACCCCAACCCACCCTGAGTAAATTAGTGCTTGTGTAGCCCAAGTGGTTCAAGCTGCCCACACTAACCCACTCTACTGCCTGGACAAGCTAACCTTATTTTTCTGTCCAATCTATCTGGGCCAAAGTCAATACAAACAGTGATTTTTCATGGTCCTGGCAGGGGCAAATTAGTCTCCCAAACATACAGCACCACTGCTTAGACAGAGAAGTGAATTCATTGACTCTGTCCAAAAAGAGGATGGGAGATGGTCTTTTTTTGCTCTTCTCTGTAATACCAACTGCAGCTGGGTCCTCCTGACAGGCCTTACCAAGCTGCTCTCGCTGATAACGCTGGCTAGACAGGCAACAATGAAACAAACACTGTAACCAATTACACGGGCTGTGGATAGAGACAAACGTTTAGAGAAACACAGCTGACCACAGCTCCACAGAGATGGCCCCAATCTCACTTTAATTACATTTAGGACGTTATAGTGCATCACCAGTTAATCAGAGCACCAAACGGGATCCAGATGGATGCTGGGTGACAGGAATAGCACTGTTTGCTGAATGGGTGCTGCTTGGAAAGCTGGGATTATATTTGAGTTTTGCTCTACATTGCAGCGTGGCTTGCTCTGAGCTGCTACAGTGAAATTAAATAGCTGTTTATAGAGGCACTTCGCAAGGAACACAGCTGAATTATGCCGCTGCTCTTTATTCTCTGAGCCATGGTTTTGAGATGTGCATTAAGCTGTCAGATTTAGAAAGGACAGAGTACCATTAGCGTAATTAGGCTGTGTTCTGTAAAAAAAAAAAAAAAAAGGAA
>VVHJ01064093.1:81538-94473 GCA_015107715.1 Tylochromis polylepis
GGGTGTGTTGGAAAAAAAAAAAAAAAAAAAAAGTAAAATCTGACGGGTCCAGTATAAACACAAGATAAGCAATAAAGCACCTTTGTTACGTACATTTGACTCCGGTGGAGGAGGATGATGTGGGAGGTCTGGAGGATGAAGACGAGGAAGAGGAGGATGTTTTGATGGGAAAGGAGGTCTTCCCACGGCGGGAGGAGGGAGCGAGCACCCTGGAGCGTTTCAGCGGGATCACAGCTCTGGGTGGGGGGGCCACTCTGCCATGGTAGTCAAAAAGCCTCAAGAGAAGAAAAACCTATAATATTACACTTGACTTCTTGCACATTTTCCATAGGCCCTATAGCAGTCAGAAAATGTTCATCTAAAGGGTTATTTGATTTATCTCACCACTGCTTCTTTCCAAAGCCCTCTCACTATTTCCTGTATTGAATCAGAAGGCAGATTTGCTATGGATTACTCGAGTTCCTTCTCTCAAACAGCACAGGTAAAACAAAAGACAGATGTTCCAGTTCAATTTTCCTGATATCCCAGTTTTTGTACCACCAAAGGGTCTATTACATACATGGAAATAATCCCTTCACATATATAAGAGGATGAAATGGATAGGATGCTTAATGTCAAATAAAAGAGTCAGCTTTGACTGCTCCTGATGACACTAGATTGTCACAGCTCTCAATGTGAAGTTTGACATTTAGAAAATAGAAACTGTCTCTGTTGATAAGCACTCTGATCATTGGTGGATAAATGTGAGACAAAACAAGTGTTTCTTCATCAGCATGTCAATCTGTTCAGTCTGCACGACAAGTCGACTATTTCAGTGTACCTCTCTGGGAAAGTGAATAAAATTTAATAGGCAGGACAAGTGACTCAAAGTCTGTTTTACTGCCAATTTGCTAAGACCCAGAAGAGATAATCTCTAGTCTGAGTATAGCAATTGTTATCACAGAACAACAGATCTGTAAAGCTTTGAATTCTACACATTCTATATTCATACTTATACACACACGTCAACAAGAGAGCACACTGACCAAGAAATACTAGCAGCTCCTTGGAAAAATGTCTTTCCATAAAGTTGACAAATTTATTACAACACACGATGAAAAAAAAAAAGGTGCCAAGTTTCAAGTTGCAAAGCAGCAACTTGGTCACACATCAGTTAATGTTGGTTTACAAGACGCTTTTAGAAATTTGGCTCATAACCAGAAGAGGGGTGGTTGCTGGACCAGTGTGTGGAATCCGTTTAATGCTCATTGGTGAAAGCTAAACAAATTCATAGGAAAAGAAAAGAAAAAACTTTGAAATTTATTTAGACAACAAAAATCAAAATCATTGGTCTTCTGCAGTTGAAAGTTTGGAAGAGAGTTTTTAGTTGTAAATTTGTGACTTTACCAAAGACATTACATTACCTTCTTCCACTGCCCTTTTTTAAAAACCTCATTTATGTTCTTGTATATGCTCAGTGGTCACTTTTTTTAGGTACACCTTGCTAGTACCAAGGTGGACCTCTATTGACCTCTGAATTTCTGCAATTCTTCATGGCATAGATTCAACAAGGTTTGGAATTCCTCAGAGATTTTGGTCCATATTGACATGATATCATCACACAATTTTTGCAGATTTGTTGGCTGCACATCAATGGTGTGAATCTCCCATTCCACCACATCCCAAAGGTGTTCTGTTAGATGGAGACCTGGTGACTGTTTAGGTCATTTGACTACAGTGCACTCGTCATGTTCAAGAAACCGGTCTGAGATGATCTGAGATATGTGACATGGTGTGTTATCCCATTGGCAGCAACCATCAGAGGATGGCCAAGAAGAGATGGACATGGTCACAAACAATACTCAAGTAGGCTGTGGCATTTAAATGATGCTCAGGCCTAAAGTGTGCCAAGAAAGGCAGGATGGATTCATGGTTTCACTTCGTTTATGCTAACCCTACCATCCAAATGTTGCAGCAGAAATCAAGACATCAGACCAGGCAATGACTTTCCAATTTTCTACTGCCCAATTTTGGCGGCCGTGTTAGAACAGTATCCTCAGTTTCCTGATCTTAGGAGGGGCACCCAGTGTGGACTTCTGCTGCTGTAGTCCACCTGCTTCAAGGTTCAAATGCTGTACGTTCAGAGATGCTCTTCTGCATATCTTGGTTGTAAATAGGGGTTATTTGAGTTAATGTTGCTTTCCAGTGAGCCTGAAGCTTTGTTGCTTTTTACAACATATCAACAAAGCATTTTCACCCAGAGAATTTTTGTTCACTGGATATTTTCTCTTTTTCTGACCCTTCTCTGTAAATCCTAGGGGCGGTTGTTTGGGAAAATCCCAGGAGATCAGCATTTCTACAGGGATTACTCACACCAGCCCATCTGGCACCAACAACCACAAAAAAATTTTTAAGATTAATTTTTGGAAGTCTTAGCCTTTGTTTGATAATAGAGCATGCAGGGCGAAAGAAAAGCATGGCTTGAACCCAGGTTAGATATTTGCTTTTATAAGTAGTTAAACAGGTGTACATAAAAAGTGGCCAATGAATGTATTTCAAACTGAAAATGTAAATACCTCTACAATGTAACAGAGCAAAACTCTTTATGTGGTGTAGCCAACATGTGCACAGCTAAAGACCAACATCAAAATATTCACAGGATTGTTAGCTAGCTATAGTTGATCAAATCAGGTGGGGAAATTACAGTTTCAGAAGGTAATTCTGCCAATGTGAGAATGCAAAGCTTGACAGATATTACATTCAGTCCGCAGATTTCTGAAATCTTATATCTGATCACATATTGCTAAAAAAATATGAACAGTACCTACCTGCTGTAGAAATCATCCCTGTAGTACTCGTAATCAAATTCATAACCACTATTAGAAAGACAGAAGGGGAGGAAGGCACAGAGAAAGACGGAGAAAGAGATCGAGAATGGGATGGATTGAGTTAAGAGGAGCCATTTCAAACCTGTCAAAAGTAAGCAGATAAAACACAAACTGTTCCGACTCGAACGGACATGCTCTAGTTGATGCCATCACAGGTTAAGCAGTAAGCCTAAGCCACGCTGGCATACAAAGACCACAGATCAAGAAAAGATCAACAAAAAGTTTCAGAGAGCCAATACAGTCAGAGTCAAAAAGAAAAAAAAAAATCATTTTTTAGACCCTAGAGCTGAAAATCAATGTTGCACGCTCAGGATGACAACCGATTTAGAATTCAGGGAGAGCAATAAAATAAAGAGAAGCGGCGAGGAGAAGGAGTTGTTTTGAAATGCTGCTATTCTCACAGGAATTTTAATCTATTAATGATTAATGTATTACTATTTTGATTTAGAACAGTGTAGTGTTGGTTTTTGCTTCTCCGGATCCTGTTCCATAATTACCATATCACACCCCGACTCATTTCAACTGCAGATATAAATTGCAAATGAGGTTATGATAAAACAATGCAAAGACTAATAAATTAGTTTAATAATACCGTAAAAAAACCCAAAAACAACAATTCACAAAAGTGTAAATTTGTGGGGACAATAAGCTTTGCCAATGAAATTGTCCCAGTGACACTTTCCCAGAAAAAAACATGCCTAGACCTCGATCACATTAGACTGCAGTAAACAAGCGCAGCTTTGATCCGTTTGTGACCAGGAGATGTGTACAGGGCAGAGAATCAGGATCATGCTTAATGAAGCTTACACAACAGTTTCTCCTTTGAGATTTACAGGCTTGTGCTGAATAAACTTCAGTCAACGTTTTAAAACTCAATTAGAATGAGGGGGGAAAAAAGTGAACATAATAGCAATCCGCATATTTTTAATATTACTGCACATTTACATCAGATGGAGCAGCAGGATGTGAAAGATGATTAATATTAATGATAAGCAACTTTTCCAGCGAAGGAGCATGCTGGAAGAAGGGCAAATCTTACCTGTAGACAGCTGAGAGCGGCCGTTTGGAGCCTGCTTTGGGCCTGTATGGTTTGGGCTCCCCGGCCATGTTTATGTCTGTAAAAAGACAAAGAGAAGGAAGTCACTCATCAGTCATATAGGGGTGTTTTTACTATGAATTAAAATATCATACAGAACACCTATTGTAACGGTGCAATTTAAGTATTTTTCTTTAAAAACTATCCATCTGTTTCTCTGTCTGACAATGTGTGGTCCAAATTTTCTTTGCAGGAATTTTAGGTCAGAAGACGCTGTGTGTGGGCTGCCTCATCCTCGTCCTCTGCAGCAGAGGATACACGCAGCAAAACAACAGCAGAGACTCTCACACTGAGCTTAAATGAAACACGACCAAGCAAATTAATTAACAACAGCAAATACAAATGTTTTAAAGCTCTGTTATTTGGGGGCCCTGACTGAATGTACAGAACTTAACTATGCACCTTTTTTGCATGACATAGTGAGTGTTTGGAGTGTGTGCACAAACTGCTAACCAACTCGCAGGAAAACTTGGAAAGTTAAAGCATTTGCAAGGTTGTTTTTACCAACTAGTTAGGAAATATGGCATTTTTCTCCTGGCGACTGATGGCGACCTCAAAAGAATCTCACGATTTCAATTTTGCTATTGTGTTCACTCTGGTCTCTTGCAACATGTCATACTTTGAAAACAATGCAAACTGAAATACAGCTGCACCCAGTAGTCTACAGAGTACAAAAAAAAAAATACCTGCAAACATTAGCTTTTGCTTTATCAGAGGATTACTTTAGCACCCCATGTCTAGTTAGCTATGTGCTAAAGCAACAGCAAAAACATAATCATGTTGCTCACAGCTTTCTGACTACTTTATCAAAATCACAATACAGATAAGATGCTTTAGCCTAACTTGCAGCAAATATAATAGCTTAAAATTCGCATTGGTGTATTTGACTTGACAATAACTTGCAGCACAAGTAGGGATACTGACTGACAGGAGTCTACATCTTTCCCATATGCCAATCTCCTGAAAAGTTTGTTTGTGTGGTTTCAGCAGTTCATAAAAACTTAGTTCTGGATTGTTTACCCTCTTGGTAGTGCATTCCACTACACTGCAAATCTCAGCCACTTTTCAGTTTGTTGCTTGCAGACAGAACAGACGAAGAGGCACCTTCATACAACACAAAGTCAGTGAAACGCTGTGTATTGCTTCCCCTCAGGTGTGGACCAGACTTAATTGTAGTCTGTCTCTATGTGGCAAGGCCAGCTATGAAAACATACAGCACATAAAGCCAGATTACAGCACAAACAGGAGAAGTGCGATTTCTTTCTCTCCTAAGAAAGCAGCTACTCCATTATGTCTGTATCTGTATTGGGTGCGATACTATCTTATATGAAAACCTTTAATTTTGTGCTTATACTTGCTGGCAACTTAATTATACTGTGTCAGATACTGTTTTGCTATCTGCTCATAACTGTTAAAAAGGAGGTTATCTTACTCTCTGTATGAATAAATCAATATTCCCTTCTGAATATTATCATGCAGTATACGGGATATCACAGAAATTCATTCAACGTCGGTGTTTCCTACGCTGCGGTGTAACCTAATTTAAAAGCCAAAAACTGTGCCCATGAAAGTGAAATAACTTCCTTTCTTCAAACATCCTCACATCGAGCAACGGCTTGTGATGGTGGCACAGAGTTCAAAGCCGCGGCTGAGCACAAGGGAGCATAAAAGTACTTCATAATACAGAGATTTAAAAAATCAATTTAAGCTCTTTGGAAGCTCTGTGCTGTTTCCGCTGCAAAACTGAACTTTTCATGCGACATTTAAAAAAAGCTGCAGTACCATCGAGCAGACTCACTAAATTCGAGGTGCACTGCGAGAGCCAATTTTCTAAAGGCAAGACTGGAGACCTTGCTGCCGTGCAATGGAAAGATTACAAAACAAAATTCTTGTTGCATGGAACAAGAAAATCCTTGAAAACATGCAAACAATAAAAATGAGTAAACATTAAAAGAAGAACTAAAACAAAAGCAGAACATTAGGAGGGCTCTGATTTATAGCTGGCTGTTCGTGCTTTGCGTAAAAATTTTTTTACTATCAAGTGCAGAGGTTTTGTGATCCAGCCAGTCAGTGATGCAGAAATTTTCGTATCACTATCTGTGCATTGCCAAGGATGCTGCAAGGTCCTCATATTTTGTGAAGTGTGAGTGGCTTCTGGGAGAGGAGCCAGTTGGTCAAATTAAAACACCAGAAAGATGAGGAAAACAGTCCAGGAATTTTATGGATGCAGATATGAGGTGATATTTCTGAGGTGAGGAAGTCTACAACACCATAAAGTAACACTTTCATGTGAGGTCTAGTATAAAAGGTAGCTTTCCAGAATCTCATCCCACTCTGAGGTTATTCTTCTTCTCAAAATGAATAAAAAAAAACATAGAGGGTGAAGCAAATAGATCACTTGAGGCGAAGAGTGAGAAAAATTTCCATAGTCTGACCAAAGGCGGAATAAAAATCCCATCATGTGCTTTTCTTAAATATCGTCCTTGATATCACACAACCCTTCACGAGCATCAGCATGCTCAGCAGTAGCAAGGCATTAGAAGGACCATTTCCTAACTGGCAGGACACCACAAGTTTATGGCTGAGAACAATGCACCAATCAGCAAACGCCCTTGAGAGGATAAACCCAAACCCCATTATGAAGAGCCTCGGCTAAGTGCCTCATAGGTGCATAGATCACACTAAAGGCACTTTCTGACAAATTGTTGTTTTTTGCATGCAGCCATGTTCTGACTATCACTTTGTCCCCCCCAGCAAAACACATTTGACTAAATGATTTATGCATCTGCTCTGCACCCCCCTTCTTCCCAACACCAAACAAGTGGAAGCACCCCAATCCCCGGGAGTGGAATTGCACTGGGGTGAAAATAAGCTGCTGGCAAACTCGTGCCTCCTTCTCCCAGAGGTTGCTCTCATGAGAAATAGGATTAAACCCTGGTCTGTTTGTATGCTGCCTACTTAGACATGCTAAAACACAGACTTTTTACAGAAAGCTGCATGACCAAATGAGTGTGTATTTGTGTGTGTGTGTGTGTGTGTGTGTGTGTGTGTGTGTGTGTGTGCATACTTGACGGAGTATGCTGGGATTGACCATGATGGTAACCTTTGGAGATAATTACACTTTGTAAGTCAACCTTCAGGTTGATGAGCAAAAGAGATCGGGTCCAAACCTTTAATTAGCCCACAACAGCCCAACTAAATATAATTGGCATCTAAAACCTGAAGAAATCTCTGACAGCTATGTTTTTGTGAACCATTATTTTTGATTCAGTATAGTTTATATGCAGTACAGTCAAATCCATGCTGTTCAGTCCTTGGCATAAAGCTGACGGGTATCGCCACTGCTAGAGGCTAAAAGAGCCTTAGCCTATTTCGACTGAAGCTGTCAGTACACGTGTGGTTCAAGCTGAGTCTAGTGGAGCAATCAAAACCACATTTTCAGTATGATAAAACTTCAACTGTTAACTAACACAAAAACTACACACCCTTTGAGTCGACATTTTAAGGCCTTTTTCATGGAGAAATACCACTGTTATAATCAACACTGTGGGATGTAATACAGTTTTTAGTGAATTTAACATCTTTTTAATTTGAACTGTTTGTGGAACAAAAAAAATGGCATCTGAAGACATGTTTGGGAATAGATATATACACTTGTACACACTATTCAGGCGTTTTATTGACACAACGATTGATTATTCTGACAATGACCCTCTCAATGTTAAACTTACCTGTATCGGTGAGAGAACCATGTTGTTTAGGATTTTGTCAAGTTCAGGACCTTGTTTCAAGAAAATAGCAACCAACTAAATGTTCATACATCCAATCTTTTCTTCGTCTTTGCTAGGGATATGTTATCAACCTACAGTAATGTCATTATTAGTGAAGCATTTGTTCAGGTGTAAAATAAAAAATTAATGGCACAGAATTATATCAGTGTTAAACATGGCAGAGTAGGAGTTCAGTTCGACAAAGATCCATACACCTTCCACTGCTAACATACATGTTTCTTTTTTTTCTTGAAATGTTCACATTTGTTTTTTCACAATAACCTTTAACATGTCAGACAATTTCAGCTCCTTTTTCCGGGAAGGTTGTATTTTTCTACTATAAATACCTCAAACATGTGTCATTGGGTTCAAGTAAAGCAACGTTCTTGGCAGGTTATATTTTTTTTCTTTTCTTTTTTTCTTCTTTGTGAACTCTGGTACAGTTTTGGCATTGTGTTTTTGGATGGTTATTATGCCAGCGCATTTGTCTTCTGCCAAGTCATTTTGTTAGCCAGAACTTTGGTATATCTGCAGGCATTCATGGTGCCATGTGTAAATGCCATCTCAGAAGCACCTTTTGTTCTCATGCTTCTTCGTATGGTCACACGCCCACCTCTGTGCTTCACTATCAGGGTTATGAATACATTGCAGCAGTCCTTGGCCAGGTTCACGCCAAACATGTTCTACCTCATCTGAGGCTCAGAAATTCATCTTAGTCTGATCTGACTAAAGGAGAGATTTTGAATATTTATCAGGCTTTAATCCTTAATTGAAGTTTCATCTTATAGGTTTTGTGCCAAAGAGCAAGCCAGGGATTTTTTTTCCTTGGATGCTGTCCAGTATGGTTGATGTTATGCAATGTCCTTTCTGCTTTTCGAGCTGTCACAGAAACTCTGATTCTCACTGATAACCCTTGTGACAAGTTTCCTCTTGCCTGTCTGTGTTTCACATCTAGATACTAGGATGATGCCTGATTAGTCATACTACAGGTTATTTTTAGGCCCTAGTACTGCTGCAGCTGTGTTTTAATCGACTTTTAGTTGTTTAGTTTAATCGTCATGTGTTCGTTTTAATTTAATCTTTACGAATTCTAACAATTAATTTCTCTGCCAATGCTTTTATACGTGGAGCCATAATTCACAGGTCATTTTATAACTGTGGTTATGTAGTTGGGCAAATAAAAAAAATTACTGGTGCACTCAAATGCATTTTAGTGATCACAGGTTTTCTCACGTGGATGTCTGTGATAACAATGGTATTCGGGTTTATTGCAATGAGTTTCCACTTTGGGGATTTTATTTGCGGTATCAGTACTAGGTTTTCATTGTTCATAAATAAAGAGAAATGTGTCAACTGATGAATAATGCAATAATTTAGAGGTTGAATTATGAATTATATAACAAATTTTGTGCATTAAACGACAGAAAAAAATCCCAACAATCATATGAGCTGCTATGAGCAAGCGCTTTGGCAACAGTGGGAAGGGCTCAGGGAAGTGCGGCTATCCGCCGCGACTGGTTGGGGTGAGGGAAGGAAAACACGGAAAAAACGTCAGACATTTTTATTGATGTATTTCCTAAAAAAAATTAAGCTTAAGGTGCACATTTCTGTAGTGATCTGGAAATCTGAGACATGGCAAATAGTTTACATATTTGACAAGTACTTACATAGTGCTGTTCTAGTCTATTTAAGCATTTGAGGTGCTTTCTTACTGCAATCCTCATTGACCCATTCATACAAGCACATTTAACCCAACATCCACACACTCACACTTTGATGCATTTGGGAAACTCCGTGTTCATTATCTTGCCCAAGGGTACTTTGACATGCAGACTAGTCTAGACAATTGGCTGACAACTTGCTTGTTAGCACAAATGTATTAAAGATCTTTAATATCAAAAATGTTTGTCAAAAGGTATTAAATATTCAAATATAACAATGTGGTCCTGCTTTAAGGACAAAAATTGTTTTGACATCTTGTGAAAATGCCGTTTCAAGTTTCGGCTGGGATCCTATAAGCAGGCAAATTGACATATTTTCATATTTGCATCGTGACTTCTGTATGGGGGAAATGGACCTGCGAGGAACAAATTGCAATCCATGATCCAAGATCATTGCTGATGCCACTTTTAGCAGAACACTCTGAGTTTGTGTAGCGCTAAAAACTCATTCTGGTATGAATGACATGCTCAGTGGCTCAGGAAAATAAAAAAAGGCTGTTCCCCCCCCCCATTCTACTCTTTTCCTTAGTTTTGGGTTCCTCACTTGCTCAGTCTGCAGCTTGGTCATCCATGGTTGGAGGTGGAGCTGTCCGTGGTGCTGAATGACTTACAAAGAAGGTCTGCTCTGCCTGGGCAACAATAGAAAAAAAAAGGGTCTGACCTTGCAGCTGTGCGAATGTACACATAATGCAATTTCAGTCTTTCAGTGCTGAAATTAATTATAGATATATTTAAGCTAGCCTCCAATTCTCTATCTCTAAGAGACGGCGCGTGTCTGTCTGTCTGTCTGTAGATACTAAAACAAGCATAACCTAGGTATGAATAACAATTTAAGGCTACATTTTTATTGGCTAAGGAATCGGGGGGAAAACAGAGCTCTGGATGTAAACTGCAATGGAAAGACAGAGGCACGAAGCACAAGTAATCACTGAAGACAGACTTGTGTTCCTCTGTCAAGAAAACAAGGATCCGTGACTCCCTGAAGGAACCTGCCCGTGTGTTTTATTGGTCTCATTTGCTGCCTTACATCTCTGTCTCCCTCAGACTACTCTTGCTCATGCCTCCTGTTCCACCCTCGGTCTCACCCTATCACTCAATGTCTCTTCGTCTGTCCCCATCCCCCTCGCTTTCCCTCCCTCTATCACCTTCCCTTTCCTTCCACATGAACTCGCACAAGATGATATCTAACTCACCTCGCCATCCGTCACTTTCTCTCACAGCCCATATTTCTTCCTGTGTCTCTGCGCACTGCGAGGAAGCTCATTATGAGACATTTCAGTGCTGAGCATCACCTGTGGGGCCCTTTCTATTTGACACCTGTGCCGCCAACGAAAGCTTCACAAGTCTTATTTCTTCCCCTCCTTTCATTAGTAAGGGATGAATAAGCGCAGAGCAATGGAAGTCAAGGCGCTGAATAAATCACAGCTATAAACTAAGCCATATGGCAGCATATTGTACGGGAATGACTGGGAATGAGAAAGCACTCCTGTGAAAACTGACAAGACCCAAAAAACATAAGGCGAATGTACTACTGGAACAGACGAAAATCTGCTGGTCCTGTTGAAGCCAGCAAATCAGACTTTAATCTCTCAGCCTCTCTTGCTTTCTGTCGCATCGTAAAAAATGAGACCGTGTACCGTCTCTTCTCCTCTCTCAAACATAGGGAGGAGAAAACCAGCTAATAGCCTCAGGCTTCAGGAAGTGGAGAGCTAACAGGCATGGGTAGCAGGGGTCAACACAAGGTCTGGAAGAGGCAGAGACAAGAGTGTGTCTTAGTGAGCCAAAGAACCTTTCTGTATTACTGTGGGAAGAGTGCTGGAAGATTGGCAGATTCCTGAAAATAACTGCCTTCTGCAATGTACTGTCCTCATCAGCCATCTCTGTGTGCTATTGGTATAGTGACAGGTTTTTCTAAAACGTGGCGGTAAATACTATTGTCTAAACATATGATAAGTCACATCCATCAGTGTGATCAGTGCTAATTAAGATAAACCTGCATTTCAGCTACTCATTAAGCTTACAGGCTTAATGAGAGCAGAAATATGGCACAAACTCCTTTGACCAAAATGCACTTCAAGTGAGTCATGCCTTTTAAAGCGCACACAAACACGGCAACAAAGTGGTAATTTGCATGTCAAACTACCTTGTGCTTGGGCAAAATGTCTTTCCAGCACTAAGAGAAAACACAGCAACCAAAACACAGCTGATTTTGTCGGTTTCCGTAGCTGCAAATGACCTGCTTGGATGCCTGCTGTGGTGCGGCACAGAAGCTATAATTGAGAAAACAACAATTGATGAAGCAGTCATTACATGTGTGGGCTTCCATACAAAGACTGAAAATAAACAGGCAGAGATTCAGTATTTGGCTTAAAGACATATGACTCCTCGCAAACATCCTATTTAGTAGCTGTTCAAGTAAAGCTGCTTATTATTTTGTTTTTTTGACAAGATATAATTTCAAGAGAGCATCTTGATAAAGAGCCCATATTTTGGGCCCAACAACTGGCGCCATTGCCCATAAGAACCTTTTCAGATACTGTCACTACAGCTGTAAATCGGGCATTCAGAATTAAGTCGGTTTTCTGCATTAACAATGCTAATTGGGAAGTGATAGCGTGCAGTGTGACTGAGATTGTAACTAAGAATGTAATCATTTGGCATTAAGTTCTACCTGAGCAATTGCTGGTACAAGCAAAACACAGAAATCACATGACACAGAGTGAAGAAAATTGGAAACCAAATGCATCTCCAAACTAGCATTCTATAAAAAAAACACCCCCCAAAATTGAGCTTGACAAACAAAAGCAAAGAAAGAAAACTAAAGAGATTATAGCAGTGCTGTTGCATGTTGGGATTAATGTTGAGCAAAATGGTAATGCCAGACTCACAATGACAATGATTACATTCTTAGTTACAATCTCAGTCACACTGTACGCTATCACTTCCCAATTAGCACCAAAAACAAAGTAGATACGATGATGCAATCATGTGATACAATGATGCAAATGTTCAGTCTTTGAAGATTTTTAAAAAACATAATGTTTAAGTTCTGCAAATATTGTCATAGAACTTCATTTAACGGGTGTAAAAACTGGCTGTTGACCTCAGATCACTGGACTAATCAGATCTCACCCTGTGCAACTCCAATTTCCTCAAAGTCTTGATGTCTGATGCCAATTTGGTGACAACAGCACAACTAATACTCATATTAAATTACAGCGAATAAGAGATTACCCTGTGTTCTGGGCAGTGTAGCATTTAGAGCTACAAAGGCTATGGCAAACTAATGGAAATATTGTGACTTCTCCAAGTTGAAGTAAACACAAACTGAAGCCAACAACATAAATCTGTAGGATTATGCGGAAGCCAGGAAAAATAAATCATTGTGCTTTGTCACTATGCTCTGTTGCAAGGATCAAATCAGATTTGCTAAAATTGTAGAGCTCTCTCTGACCCAGCATCATGCTGCCATTTAGGGACA
>VVHJ01064094.1:7611-19805 GCA_015107715.1 Tylochromis polylepis
TTGGTGACTGCTGGCTGAAGCTTTGGTTTCGAAGCATTGTTGGGGGGGGGCAGCATGAATGTGATGAGATTTTTTTGTGTCTCCAGGTCGAAATGCAGCCTCACAGACTGGTACCGCCTGCATCTCTCTGCTGCCGATCTCCTCTTTGTTCTGGCTCTGCCGTTCTGGGCGGTGGATGCAGCCTTGGCTGACTGGCGTTTCGGAGCTGCCACCTGCATTGGAGTCCATGTCATCTACACGGTCAACCTGTACGGCAGCGTGCTCATCCTGGCATTCATCAGCTTGGACCGGTACCTTGCGGTGGTCCGAGCCACGGACACCAACACTAGTGGGCTGAGGCAGCTGCTGGCTCACAAACTGGTGTATGTAGGTGAGTATCAAAAGGCTTGCTCTGCCTTCTGTTAGTCTTCTTTTCTCCTCACAGTCCCCCAATTCTTTTTTGTTTTTTAAATCTTCTTCCTCCCTGCAGGTGCCTGGTTGCCCGCTGGCCTGCTGGCAGTGCCAGACTTGATATTTGCCCGCACTCAGGAAGGAGGAGAGGGGTCCACTCTGTGCCAGAGATTCTACCCAGAAGACAATGCTCCTCTCTGGGTTGCAGTCTTCCACCTCCAGCTTGTCCTGGTGGGTCTGGTGATCCCTGGACTGGTGCTCCTGGTGTGTTACTGCATCATTGTCACCAGGCTGACCCGGGGCCCACTGGGGGGCCAGAGGCAGAAGCGACGGGCGGTCAGGACTACCATCGCGCTGGTGCTCTGCTTCTTCATGTGTTGGCTCCCTTATGGAGTGGGCATTTCTGTGGATGCTCTGCTGCGGTTGGAAGTCCTGCCCCGCAGCTGCAGGCTGGAAGCCGCTTTAGGCGTGTGGCTGTCGGTGGCTGAGCCCATGGCGTTCGCTCACTGTTGCCTGAACCCACTGCTGTATGCCTTCCTCGGGGCCGGGTTCAAGAATTCAGCCCGCAGAGCTCTCACTCTGAGCAGGGCATCCAGTTTGAAGGTTTTACCACGAAGACGCCCCGGGACGTCAACAACTACAGAGTCCGAGTCCTCCAGTTTACATTCCAGCTAGTGTGTGTGTGTGTGTGTGTGTGTGTGTGTACTGTATATATGTATAAATGTATATATGAGAAAGTAAGGGGCAGTCTGCTGGCTCATGACTTGTCTTCTCCCTCATTTGTGGGTATCTCTTGTAAATAGTTTTATGTCATTATGCATGTGTGTGTGTGTGCTTTTGTAGATGTTTGTAATAAAATATACAAAATACTTTGTGAAAGTGGCTTTTCTTTCTTGTCTTCCTGTGTGAAACAGTGTGAGTTTCTGGTTTACACAATCTCTCAACCACAGCTAGTTCCACCCTTAGCTCTTATTCTCAGCGGGTGAGATATAAATCATGAAAACTCCTAAAAAAGAAAATTGGAGCCAAGCTAGCTAATGAGATGAGGGGATGATGGCAATAGAACTTTATCACAAAACCCCACATGGGAAAGGGACAGGAAAGGTGGAATGGGAATAACAAGCCTCAATCAAATGTCTTTGGTCTTAATTACCAGAGAACTTCTGTTGTGTCAAAGCTTAAAATCACTGGCGTTTTCTGGAAATCCTTCTGGTTATAATAGGGCGTTTCTCAGTTGTAGATTTTAAGCAATAAACAAAAATCAGTAGGTGGGTTGCATGGTTATTATCTGATAAACCGTCAGCTTGCATCGCTGTATTTGATTCACTGTCATTCAGCTGTGTGCCATCTGAATCCACTGGTCCGGAGAATGAGCACAGCCAATTTCTGTTGAAAAATGAAACTGTGTTTTGTAAGATGCACCATCTGACAGCCAGATGTATCTGAGCTACATGTGGGTGCGTGTGAGTGTTTGTGAGACAGATATAAATACTGGGTGTGTGTGTGAATGTTTTTGCGTCAGTCTTTTGGGGGTGCAGGTAAGATTTATGTTGATGATATAAACAGTTTGCAGCTCCTACATGACAAAGAAGGGAGCACGAGGGGGTCAAGAGGTCCGTTTTTCCAGTACCTTAATGCACACACAAAAGTGCTTCCCACATAGCTACTTCCACTTGGAAGTGAGAGAAACAGAAGCTGGAAGTTTGCTGTGTCCTGTTTCCTGGAGTGAAGACGAGGAGAGGATGAGGAGGAGAGTTGTGAGAGAGACAGAAAGGAAAAATACAGTAAGCCGGTTCCACGATGGAGTCAACTCTGTGGCAGTGTGAGCATCTTGAGGTGTAAATCATGATTACTGCTTCCTATTATTTGCTCCCAGTGTATACCTGTCTGTTTGCAAAAACTAAAGAAGACCTTTTTGGTACCTTTTTATATACGCTGCTTCCTCCTTGCCCTAAACACATTCAAACGCTCACACCAACATGCGCCATACATACACACAATTCACTTCTATTCATAGTGTATTCAAAACAGGAAAGACTTCCTCTGGCTCATTTTAGGAAAAACAAGCAGCTAAAACAATCAAACAGTGGAGCAGCTCTCCGCTCATCAACACAGAGCACTTACAAACTAAATCATTCACACTGAAGGATTTCAAAGACCTGAACCGGCTTCACACATAACCAGGTGTAAAGGGGGAATGTTATTTGTACACGTGGAGGAATAAATACCACATTAAGACATCATTATAGAATGGTTTCATCTTTTTTCTTTCTCTTTTTATGTTTGTGTATTTTAGTGCTCCACAACCTTGGGTGTGTTCCTTCTTATGAAAGTAGGCCACTGAAAGAGAAGGAAATGTAAAAAGATCGCATCACTGTAGCCCAGACCGTTAATCTGTTAAGTGCAGATTTCTACAGATATTCATGGTCGCCAGAAGATGAATCCCTTTAATGGACCCCTCAGTCTTCACCTACGGCCTTTTAGTTCTATTACCCTCGACTATACTTTGTTTCCAGTCACAGACAGCAGGTCTATAAAAGATTCTTCTATCTTTTACACCACTCTGTCTAGTATAATTACCAAATGCTATTATGCTAACATGCTGATTACGTAATTCATTAATTATGTATTAAACCTCACTGTTATATAATTTTAGTGTCTGGGTTAGTTTTTAACTTATATTTAATCTCATTTTATCTTAATTAAATATGGCTAACATTGGCTAAACATCAGCATGCTAGCATGTTATTGTGAGCACAATAGCTCACTAGCATGTCTGCTAGAAAACCAAAGACAGCGCTAACAAGTGCTAGCTGTATTTGTTTTGCTTTTTAAATACATTTTGAAATATCAGAATGAAAAGTTTCGAATGTTACCTTACAGGCTTGACTTATTACGCTCATTAATAAAACTTTATTTACATTGTTTGGTTAAAGTACAAAAGTCCTTCTAGGACTAAGTCTTGCAGCTTGGCATCTATGTTGAAACGCCTTTGGACACGTGCAGTTATCTTGTAGTGATATCTAAATTAATTTGAATAGTTGCCAGGACATAACTGCTTAGATAAACTTATTGGACGCTTGATTGTATCGGGATCTACCCTTTTTTGCTTTCAGAACTGCCTCAATTCTACGTAGCACAGATTCAACAAAGGGCTGGGAAACATTCCCCAGAGATTTTGCTGCAGATTTGTTGGCTGCACATCCGTGATATGAATCTCCAGTTCCATTACGTTCCAGATGTGCCGTACTGGATTGAGATCTGGTCGCGACGTAGGCCATATGAGTACAGTGAACTCACAGTCACGTTCAAGAAATGTACAGATCTACAGACCACTGTTTGTCCCGAAAATATCTCCTACTGCTTATCTTTGTGTTTCACACAACCGATGTACTGAGGCTGGGAGTGAAGTAGGTGTCCAGTCACAAAGCACATAAGAACAGCTGTAACTGTATGAACGTGAGTTACTGTAATTTTTCATCTAGTGCAAAGAAGGACACAAGCGAAACAATGAAAATGTGTCAGCAGCTGAGTACAAATAAACCAGGAAACAAGTCTCTTCTAAACTATCTTTTCCTGCTCCTCTTTCATATCCTGCTTGTATTTTTCCTCATTGTACTGTTTCTCACCAGTTACCAAAAAATCTATACACAGTCCATGTTTTTCATCTCCATGCATCAGCAAGTTTTACTGTACTACAAAAATGTGTTACTACAGGCAGTGCAGCGTGTGTGTGGGTCTGATTATATGAAATCATTAGTAGTAATGATGTCATAAACCTTATGATATTAGTAGTAGCAGTTTTGCCATTTAATTTTCAAATACAAATTCAAACATCATGTGAAAACTCCTTTGCATCAACTGTCAAGGCACTTTTGTTGTGGTGGATGTGCCTGAGTACGTGTGAATTTGATGTGTGTGTGTGTGTGTGGGTGTGTGATCGTCTACAGATGGTCAGGTTCCCTCATATTCAGACATGACTGGGTTTCCTGCGGCTGAACAATCGTGGGAAAAGCAGAGGTCAAGACAAAAGGAGAAATAAAGAGAGAAGGAGGCTGGGTTGGATCCAAATGGCTTACAATGACTTCCTGCTTTTTTCCTGGTGGATTAATACAATGTGACAGGTGAAACCAATAGCCCGCTGGCTGATGTTTGTATTGACTTCAGCAGGTGGAGACGTGAGAATGATGTGGGAACAGAAATAGAAATTAATAGAATAATAGAGCAGAAATGAATGCTTGCCCTGACAGGTGGACTGAGTTTGCCTCAGGATAGAGTTTGTGTGCGGTTCGTTTTGCATGCGTGTCCCCTGGGTGATGCAGCCCTATACTGAAAGACACCTTAGGAAATACCTAATAATGTTTTATAGTTTGTCTTATATGAGTATTATGATGTGGATCTGTAGTTTCTGTTGTTTTTGTAGAATTTTTTTAAATGAAGCAGACAGCCGCCCCTCCCTGAGCCTGGTTCCACTGGAGGTTACTTCCTGTTAAAAGGGAGTTTTTCCTTTCCACTGTTGCCAAATCCGTGATCATAGTTCGTCGTCGGATTATTGAGGTTTTCTCTTGTTGTCTGTGTGAGTATATTTGGTATTTACCTTAAAATATAAAGTCGCTTGAGGTAATTGAATTGAATTGAGTTTTGAGTTGTATGGCTGCTACCTTGGTCAGTTCTTGCTTCTAAAAGAGGTTGTGATCCCAACAGGAGTTCCTGGTCAAATAAAACAAGGACTTGTATCGCATTATAACTCTGTTATTACCATGTAATGCACTCTTGCATTTTTATAGTGTATATTTTCTAGCCTTGGGAACTGCACTTTTATCTATCTTATCTTTTCACCAGAGGTGGGAAGTAACAAAGTATTTGTACTTGTTACTGTACTTAAGTAGAATTTTCAGGTATCAGTACTTTACTTGAGTAGGTTTTTTTCTGACAACTTTTTACTTTTACTCCCCACATTTTTAACAAATATCTGCACTTTCCACTCCATACATTTTCAGAAAAGTCTCATTACTTTTGGTTTAAGGCATTTGATGGGAGTTATTTTTTCACGTCGCTGCGTGCCATCAAACATCAAACAGATACTACATGAAAGGCAGTCCTGTTGTATTAATCACCAGGGGATGTCGCATAAAAAGAGATGAAGGTGGCAAAACCATGTGGCATAGTCAGGGGTTACAGTAGGCCAGTGGTTTCGCAGTACTTCAGCATCTAGGCAGCCCCACAGAAAACGAGCGAGCATAAAGGGAGTGATGCTTTTGAAGTGTCAGGTAATTTCAAATGCAACGGTTCTATCAGCTCAACAAACATCAGCAAACACACAACCTGTTTGTGTGCAGTTTGTCTCACAGTGTGTTGCTAGCTAAAGGTCCAGCTGCTGCATTTCACAGGGAGAGAAAAGACAGAGAGCTAACTGCACTCAGAGATGGAGAAAGATAAGAAAGACGGGACAGGAGAGGAAGAAGAGAGCTGAGATTTAAAGTAAGGACTGCTCATTTAAAGCTCACATGTGAGTCCTCATGTTTTTAAATCTGTACATGTCACATTATGATTTTTTATTTTGTGACACTTGTTAAAAAATAAAGAACAAACAAAGAAAAATGATAACTGTGTTATTTAAAGGCTGTATGAAAATCCTTTGCGGATTAGTGCAGGATAAACTGGTTAGCTTGCTGCACAGAAGTGGATTTACTGTGTGTGACTGGTGCACAGCGGCTGTGGTGCTCATGGTCAGAGTTAGGTCACATCCAGTGGAGCACAGATGAATTTGAAGTTAAGCTGCTGATGCTGAGATCCATTCACTGAATTCTGTTTAGTATAAAGACAGCATAAACAGTGTACTGTCAGTGTGGAGGATGGAAATCAGCCATGAAACTCAGGAAACATCTGCTCACATCTGGTTGAATTCAGAATTCAGTTGAGTCCAAAAGAGCAGCAGGTCAGGTGACCACAGCCTGTACTGGAGCTCTTGTGATTCTTTCCCCTGGGCCACTACAGCCGAGTCCCCACCTGTTGAATCCCACGCTGACCCCTGACTCTCCGGTGGTGCCTTGATTAACGAGTTTATTCCCTGACAGAGCTTCTAACTCAAATTACATGAATGTCACATCAAATGAAATGAATTGAAATGCCATTAAACCGTTCTGGACTCCCAAAAAAAAACCTGTAATTTTTTTGTCACATGTTTTGAAATTAGAAAACTGTATTCATAAATAACAAATAATGTATAAAAACACAATACCATAGAATGTACTGCAATAACCTGGTTTTATTAAGTATAAGGAAGCGCATTTACTTGGTGGAGGAGAAAGGCTGAACCAAATAAATGAATCTCATTAGCTGATTTTTCAGAGCCTGTACTTTTTCACTTTTATGTGAGTAAAGAAGTTGAAGCAGTACTTTAACTTTTACTGGAATATTTTTAGCACAAGTATCTGTACTTCTACTTAAGTACAGAATGTGTGTACTTTTGCCACCTCTGATTATTATATAATCTGAGACTGAATGCTAAAACAATCACGGTTAGCCTTCATAATGTTAACATTTTTATGTAAATGAGCAAAACAACAGAGAAGAGGAGAGATTTGTTAAAACACATGAAAGCTGAAGTCTGTTTTTAAAGTGCGTCTGATAAAGAAAATAAGAGAAACTTAGAGGTGCCGTCAGCGTCGTACAGCCTTTCTCATAAAAAATGAAGACTCTTATTTTGGACGCTGAGGAGTTCAACTTTGGGTTTTACATTTTCCTTTTTCACTAATTTTACAATTTTGCCTTTTTTTTGGTGTGGATTGAACTCTTAGTTTCACTTTTTATTTTATAATGTGAACAATTATGTATAACTGACTCCTGATGTCATCAACACAGAGACACGAGCCTTAAACTCCACATGTTCAAGTACAGCACGCACATAGAACATGTGACGCACACGCTGTGAGATTAACAGAGGGCACACACGCACAACCAGCAGAATAATGTGTGACGTTTTATCCCTTTAAAACAAAGAAAATGCTGCACACACACACCTGCTAACTCACCCACCCACAGTGAGCACGGTCCTGTGTGTGTGTGTGTGTGTGTGTGTGCGTGTGTGTGTGTGTGTGTGTGTGTGTGTGTGTGTGAAGTGGCTGAGCTGTGTTTGCAGCGTTTAGAGGAAATTACCCTGCGAGCGATGCCTCGGCCACAGCAGATAGCAGGTCGACTCTCCAGGCTGCACGCCATATTGATTTCTTGTTGTGAGCAGTGCTGTTCAAGCCCCATTTAAGATTTCCATCCAGCCCACCGCCCTGAGTGCGCCAGTCAGCCGTAAATTAGGGAAATTGCACATTCATCACAGTGTTATTTTAAGATACTTTGGAAATATGTGAGGAGGGGAGGGGGAGAAGATGTACCATGTTCAGGTAACAAACACAGCTGGACTAACGCTCCTGCTAACGATGTCTGTGACAGACCGACTCCGTTCAACGGTTACGGCTTCATACAAATATTTCAGCTTTCAGCCGGAGCACTGCTGTCCTGTGACTGCTGAAGCTATGACATCAGTCAGATGGGTTCAAGGAGTAACCTGCGGAGCCGTGGGATCCTTTCGCTGAATGCACAGTAACGCTTCAGGAACCTCTGACCATCAAGGACTATTTCAGGGACCAAATCCAACTGAGGGACAGCCTCATTCTCATCCAGTGAGTTCTCATTTTATTATTTGTGGGGTTATAAGCAAGGTGGCACAGTGTTGGAATGGATAGCACTGTTAGCACAGCAAGAAGGTTCCTGATTCAAACCCTGGCTGGGCCCAGGCCTCCCTCTGACGTGCATGCTTGGTTAACTGGCCATGGATATGAGACAGGACTATTTATACACAGGTGAGGACAGTCACAAACGAGCAAGTAAAACTAACCTAAGAAAAGTAGCTTTCAAAGTAAACCAGGAAATACCCAAAAACTGAACGCAGAGCGAAAAGCGAGGAGGAGTCGCAGCAGCCATGATACCAGAGACGGCAGGACAGGTGAGAGTGCAGGAGATGGGAGCTAACAGAAAGAGAAAAGACATGAACCAAAACACTGGATTGCAAAACTTCAATTCATCCCAAGAATAACCATGAAGTAAAAACAGGAATGATGTCACAACAATAAAAAACAATCTAAACAGGAAATCTCAGACATACCGACTACAAATGGAAAAAAGAAACGAACACAGCACAAGATCCTGGCACCTGCAGACCATCCAGGTGCGACCTCCCCTCCGTGCACCTGCCAGCCCTCAGAGACGACGATGTACGAGACCTGACGGCTTTTTTCTGCTGATTTCAAACATCAAAAAAGCTCAAACAGTCACAGAGGAGAACGCTGTTTGTGGTAGCGGACACGGACGTTTTCATTTCAGTCAGCATGAAACTGAAACTGACAGATTTCAGCCTGAAAAATCTGCAGGTCAAGTTTGCAAGTCCACTGTGGGGATGCGTCAACCGTCAACAACGGAGTAAAAAAATGGACAAGTGTTGCATTTCTCCTAAAGCTGACTGAGTAGTGTTGTGTACCTGAACCTCAGAGAGTAGATTTAATTGACGTAAAAAAGCAAAGGAACCCTTTACCGACCAGTTTATCCTGCTTATCTGGATGCTTTCACTTTTAAACGTGAAAAACTTCAGTTTATGTACGTGGAGATGAAATAGTGATGCTGCTGTGATGGCAAACAGAAATCAGTGGATTCAGTTTTTCATGATGGGACTTTTGTTCTCCGGATTGTTACACAGCAGTAAATGTACAAACCTCTTCACTTCAAAGGAGTAACTGTAAAAGTGCCAGCTGTAAGAGGTCCCATCCAAACAGTGTGTTGGTAGTAATAAGTGAACGCTGACTGTTTGGTGTCCGTCTTCCTTCTGTATGCAGAGAAAAGAGGGCGAGAATATGAACATTAACCCTCGTAAGGACTTGTTACATTTTTATTCAAAAGGTAAATAAATGTCAGGGCTGCTTCTGATGTCTGACTTTGATGTGCAACTTCTCGGTCTTTCGGCACACTTGCTGTAGTCTTCTTAAGAATCTGAACCTGCTCAGGCTCAATTTCCATATGTCATCGCTCTGATCTGAGACATCAGCAGCTCTACGAATGAAGAACTTCCTCCAAATCAAGACATTAGCAAATCAAGGCCCTGCTAATGTTAGCACACTAAGAGGCTGCAGACAGAGATTCACAGAGCGATGCTTTGGTCTCTCACACGCTTCTTTGATCTTTTACAGCCAAATGAGTTCAGTTTGGTTTGTTACTGTCGTACCAATGCTCTGCTGTGCTCACTGGAAGGTGGATGCTGTTACTGCAGGTGAAGCATGTTGGCCCACATGGATATTTTCCCATTTTACACCAACTCCAAGCAGGTTAGCTTCATTTTTCAAAAACTGAACTACCAGGAGGACCCAAAGGGTTGTATTACTGGCATCCATCCATCCATCCACCCATCCATCCGTCATCCATCCATCCATCCATCATCCATCATCCATCCATACTTCCATCGTCATCCATCCATCCATCCATCCATCATCCATCCACCCACCTATCCACCTATCCACCTATCCATCCATCCATCCATCCATCCACCCATTGGCTTAGAGATGTCCTTTGCAGTTTTTCCTGAAGGATCTTGAGGCGTTCCCAGGCCTGATGAGATGTCGAATCTCTCCAGTGAGATCTGCTTCTACCCCAGGGTGTCCTTCCAGTTTGGTAAGCCTAAAGCTGTTTGACTGAAAAAGAACTGAAGCTGCTAAGAGTGGACCAGGTAAGAGATCCTGGAAACACTGAATAAGTCTTCCACAGGGTCTCCTACATAAACATTGTGAATTTTACTTTCTCTATGTAGAGCTGGTTGACTCTGTTCCTGTCTCACTGACTGAGCTTAAAGGCAATAGGAATGCAACATGGGTGCAGATTAGCTTGTTTTCATAATTACTGGCAGCAAAAAATATCGTAAATGGGTCAGTCGTAGGGGAGGGTCCACGATTCATCCTCGTGAGAAGCACCGCCACTGCTCAGAAGGTAAAGGATCTGTTTGAACTTTGCTGTTCCAATATATTTTCTTTTCTTTTCAGAAAGGTCATCGTCTTCATCATTACCAAAGCTGTGACACAAACATCAGACCACCCAGTGTGCTCACGCTCGAGTGAGGCCTCACCTGAGAAAGTGCAGTCTGAGGTAAGTTAAAGGTAATAAAATCCTCCCAGCAGGAGCTGTTATGTTTAGCAGGACAATAAATAATTGGATGTTCAGCAGCTCTGTGTGTGAAGAATCGAATGGAAGGAGAACAAACAGAAGCAGAAAGAAAAAAGAGATGGACAGGCCGCTTGTGCTTGTACTCCGGCTTTCTCTGCGTTATGCTGTGTGATTCCTTTGTGAGGACTATTTCCACTGAGCTTGTATTCCCACCTCCCACCAGCCCTGATTCAGATAAAGAAGTCTGGATGTGCAGGGCACCATCCTCACGTGCACACAGCAGCTTATGGCGCTCCTCGGGGATCTGCACTGAGTGGCCTACACATGGATACACATCCCAGGAAGACCACCTCCCAGTAAGCCTTACAGAGCATGCAGGTATTTATGCACAGACCCGTGGACATATGCAGAGCTGCATCTCATGCATTTACTTATTTATCATCAACCATCAGTGTCTCACAGCTGGAGTTAAAATAATGGTTAGGGTTAAATAAACACTGATAAAAATTCACATTTAATTAACCTTCATTTGAAACCAGGACCACCTTCTAGCTGGGGCACCTTCTGGTTCTAAATATGTTTTTATAGTGTTCTTCTTTTTCAGGTTTGACAGCTTCCCAGCTGTGAGCTGTGAGGACACGGGATCCCAGCCTTCCTTCTGAGCTAACATCAGTCAAACACAACGTGAAAAACTTGCCCTGCAAACATGAACCAACAAACACTTAAATAAACCGCTCACGCCTACAGGAAGCAGTGACGACCGGCAGACTGCAAACAGCAGAATCACTCCCGTGGCGCTCAGGTTTTCTTCTAAAACAGGGCTGTCAAACATGAGGCCCGGGGCCAGAATCGGCCTGGTGAAGACACTAATCTGGCCCAGTTAACAGCTTTGGAAAATAAGAAAACGTAAATTTAGGATTTTTAACTGTTTTACAGTTTTTCCTAGTGATACCAGTCAAATGACAGAAAGGTTCCTGTTTTGTTTTTACCATCTACTAATACTATAGGAATAGTTTTTGTTTTTTTTATTTGGACTACAGTTAAATATAAATAATGAAATAAAGGACATTTTCTGTGATTATGATTGTTTTGTAATTACAGCGCAGTCTGGGCAATGAGCTACCAGGACTGTTTCTGTTATTTTACACATTTATTTACTATAATTTAAGCCCGAAGTCGTGCTGACACATTTCTTTCTCTGCAGCATTTCTGCAGAACAACTGAGATGTGCTGTTCGTTTCTTTTTCGTATATTCAGATTTCTGAGGGATTAAAAGTGCGGGTAAACTTGTGCACACTGTCAGAAAGCGGCCAACAAACTGGCTGTTCGAAAAAGTTAAACTGGGCAAATCATGGAGCTCATGAGTCCTTTATAATTATGTCACGATAAAATAATCAGTTAATGAATGATTCAGTTATTCCATATTTGAAACAAATCCTTTGCTACAGCAGTTGAAATTGAAAGAGCAACAATAATAACAGAAATAATATTAACGATGTTATGTTATTGTCACGTGACAGACGAAGACCTCAGTGCAGAGGGAGGTCAGTTTGTTCTCCACCGCAGCGTCCAGCCAATCACAGAGCAGGCTTCTGATACACCTCGAT
>VVHJ01064095.1:3869-18867 GCA_015107715.1 Tylochromis polylepis
GATTAAACAGGGAGTTCTATTTGTGGGGGTAATGACAGGTGAAATTACTGATGCCAACGCGATCCTATTATTAAACCATCTGGACCAAGAAAAGTGAACTCTGTGTGTGTATGTACAGTTTGTGTCCCCCCCCGTTTTATTTTTCCAAAGGCTAAAGAGCCCCTCCATGCTGACCATGAATAATTAAAAAAGCATATGCCTAATTCTGGTAATTTTATCAGTAGGTGGCATTTACTGAACACAATTATCTGCATACATTCAACCGTATGAAATGAATTAAACTAAACAGCAAGATAGATGGTTTCATTTAATAGCTTCTGAAAAACATCATCGTCAGCAGCATCATTATGTAAGAAAAGTGCAACTCTCAAATCTCTCAAACTAAGCTGTTGAAGCAGTTTAAAATAACTTCTAATCTTATAGTAAGTGCAGTGACTGACTGCTGTGAACGGTTGTCAATAGCTGTGTGTATTTGCTGTTGTCATAATAGTAGAAAAGTCTCTAGTATCTCTAATGGAAACACTGATTATCCTCAAGTGGCACACATAAATCCTTCACATTTACAGCCAAGAACTCATTTATGGGCAAAAACCTAAACATGTACAGCATGCCACATACCTAATGAATAATTCTGATTAAAGACTTAAAAAGCAACACAGTGTAGCTGCCTCTTTGGTCCAAAATATAACTGTTTATTTTGTTTCCTAAATCCAGAGGTTATAGTTTTTTGGACACATTACCGTATTTCTTCATGAGTCAACAGGTTGTTGGAAATATTCCTTGGTGATTTTGGTCCACATTGACATGATAGCATCACACAATTTCCGCAGATTTGAAAGTTACAGATCCTTGATGAAAATCTCTCTCATTCATTCAGCAAGATAGAGTAAGTCTAAAGATAGCAATGCTATTGTGTCATTTGGCTGCTCCGCCACTGCTGGTTACACACATTCAATCCTGTATCTCACATTCCCATGAGCAGCAGGAATCTCCCTGACACAAGTCAGTATGCTGTTTTAAATTTAGTTATGACTCATTTGATTTTACCTTATCTAATTGATGCTAGCAAAATCTAATTATCTTGCGTTTCCATTTGGTGCAGCGTTACTGCTGCCACATCATGGATTTGATTGATACACGGTATCTCATTAAGAGGGAACAGGAAAGCAGAAATAAATCACTTGTTACAACAACACCACAAATCGAGGCATTCTAAGCTAAAGTGTTCCTTTACATATCAGGGTGGTCAGAACCAGTCGACTGCCATCACAGAGGGAGCAAGTCAATTCAACAGACCGCTGTGGCAGCATGAATTTTCCCAGTTCTGTCTGAACCAGTCAAGCCAACTAATGAGCAGAGTGAGAGTTTACACACATGACTAAAGGCAGGTGTGGTTGGGTGCAAAAGTGTGGAGTGTTGTCCAGTCCCATGAGGTCAGGAACACTGAAACAATACTGATTTAGTACCAACAAAAATGGAATTGTTTGGATCCAGCGATCCCATTACAAAATGAAACAGCCATTTGGAGAACAGCCTCAGGTTACCTGCTTGCCAAAAGTTAACACACCTCTCTAATCCTAACATTCCTATCTGGCTCACATAAAGATAAACAATTTTTATTGCAGAATTTTTTTGTAGTACATAGTTAATTTAGGTTTAACTTAGCACAAACATCTTTCTTCGCAATGATAGGCTTTTCGGGGGGGCTCAGAAGACCTGCACATCCCAGTTGCACAACACACATTATTTGAGCTCATATAACAGCCCACTTGAGTAAGTGAAACTCTACCTGAAGGGTAAAACAGGCTTAAAATGATGTGAAACACATGATCAAAGCTGAGCTACTTTGGCCACACTTGTTTTTTATTGCCTGAGTCAATCTTGAGATTACTGTCTGCTTTGAAGGCGGGGCAGGCAGCCACAGGGCAGGAGCTATTAACTCTGACTGAACTCTCTCTGCAGTTTGCCTGAAATATAACAGGCAGACTGCCAAACTTCAAGGGACACAGAGACAAAAACAGAAGAAGACACAGAGGGATGCCAGCTGATAGTGAGGTCTTTGCTCCATCACAATAGCTCCACAGATCACATTTTACCTCGCAGCATCTTGAGCTTGGGCATGGCCACTACAGAGAGCCAGTCAAAGGCCAGGAGATGCTGGGATGTCTCACTCATCCCAGTGGGAGATGATGTCATTAGAGGGTGATGTAATTGATGGGCAGCATGTAAACGTTTACAGCCACACCACTCTCTGATGTCACATATGACCCTGTGCTCTCTCTGTTTCAGACCTCCCTACAATTACTGACAGTAACAAACCACCAACCTCACTCAGTGTCGAGTAGATGCACATTACCGTCATCTTACCATTGGCTAGACAATAGAAGTATAACAAGATGAGTTTTGAAATCTTATATTCTGTGCTGAAGGGCCTTGAGGTTACTGGCTGTAGTGATTTGATGCTATATAAATAAAATCTAATTTAACTGTATGCACAAATATAGCTATTTTGAGTGTCATGTCTTTGACTGTCTGTGACTTTGAACTTGGTATGGATGTTGGTGCCAGACAAGCTGGTCTGAGTATTTAAGAAAATACTGATCTACTGGAATTTTCCCAACAGCCATGTCTAGGATTTACAGAGAATGGTTTGAAAGTGAAAACATCCACTGCGTGGCAGTTCTCTGGGTGAAAATGCCTTATACCAGAGGTCAGAGGAAAATGGACAGACTGCTTTGAGTTGATAGGAGGGCAACAGTAGCTTAAATAATCACTCATTACAGCGTATTAATGCAGAAGAGCATGTCTGAATGAACATGTGCTACAGCAGCAGAAGACCATACCAAGTGTCACTCCTGTTGGCTAAGAACAGAGAACCAAAGTTACAGTTTTGCACAGGCTCAACAAAACTGGAAATAGAAGATCAGAAAAATGTTGCCTATGTGTGGTTCAAGCTCAGATAATCTCACTAACTGGATTCTTGAACATGAGAGTGGTCAAGAAATTTGCACCATGGATGTGCAGCCGACAAATCTGCAGCAACAGTGTGTTGCCATCATTTCTTAAAAGTGAGTAAAAAGGAACCAAATTTAAAAAAAATGGAAAACGGGTAAACACAGCACAAAAGACAAAGACCCCAAACTATGGACATGAACTAGATTATTTTGGTTGACAAACTGCTATAACATAAAAGTATCTGAAAAAAAGTCAAGGTGGGTGGGCTTTCACCCACACATCCCAAATGCTACAGCATATCGTCCTGTCGATCATTTTCAAAAACATACCATTAGCTTCTAGAAAATATTTTGGCTCTTTAAATATTAAAGCCTGTTAATTGCTTAAATATCTATCAAAAACACCAGAGAACTGTCCATGCTCACAACTGCATAAATGGTGTTTACTTTAATGAATTATCTCATGTAATAGCATAAAGCGATATAGTGGGCTAAAAATAATGGCTCACTGAGGGCGGAAATTTATCAGACACCCAACAAAATTATTTGCTGGTTGCTGCTTTATTGCACAGCTAAAATATTGTGTTCCTCACATTAGATAGGGGAAGAAAAAAGTACAGACCTTTAAACCTTTAACAGTGAACGCACAGCAGGACCAATGTACCTCTCTCACACAGCCCCCCCAGAGCTTTAAAACTTTTCATCCTGGCTTCTATTTTTAGCCTCTCTCTTGTCAGTGTCAAGCTTGCTTAGAAGGATGCATAATATGCAAACCTCGAACATTTGTTCATGCTGTTCTTCTCTCTGGGAAAACAGGACAGTACTTTCACGCACTATGTCGCTCTAAGACAAAAAGAGCCAACGTCTCAGCTTTAAATCACTGTCTCGACAGAGCACATGCACACCATGTTTGCCTTACACGTGAACTGAGAGAAAAAGAAGTCAGCTCAACACAGTCATCGCAAACATCACATTTGTTCAATACGAGAGATCTGAAGTATGTGTCTCAGTATATTAAGATCCAGTATTGAAGGTCAATGCTGTCAGTCAGTAAGCTTTCTGACTTATAGTCTGGGAGGCACAGTGCTTTGATGGTTATCATTGCTGCCTCACATCAAGCAGATCTCGGGTTAGAATCCGCTGGCTGGGTCGGGGTCCTTCTATGTGCAGTTTGCATATTCTCCTGGTGCACTTGTGGTTTCTTTCGAGGTACTTTTGACTTCTTCTCATAGACGATCCTAAAAAAAGCTGTCTGTCTCTTTGTGTTGGCCCTGTTATCGACTGCAGACTTGGCCAGTGTGTACCCACTCAGAGCCTGAATTGGATTGAATTGGAAGTGCTTAAGAAATTGGATGGATGGCATTATAGCAATTGGCTACTCGTGTTGTTAAAACTCCAAAACCAACAACTTCTCACATAGTCAGGTAACAAATGCCAAAGCTCACAAACCATAACCATTTAAAAACTGCTGCAGTCCCTCATTTTCCTATTGTACTATAATAAGTTACCATACCATATTCCAGTTATGATTGAGGTAAGGGTCTCTAGTTTAATCAAGCGAAGAAAGATCAGTATGAGATTGTTGATTATTCACTGACCAAATATGAAGCATTATAGCCTCAAATGTTTTAATATATCAGGCATGTTGGGTTTTTTTTTTTAATTGTACCGTCTTTACAATTAAAAAACTTTAATGTTTAACATGCTATGTGAGGCCTGTAGAGTCCAGGGTGTAGCTCTTGGGTTTTTTGGTCTAACTGTGGGGTAAATTTGCTGGAACGTCCACCCCAGACCTGAACGCTTCAGACTACCAATTCTTCTTTTGTGGAGGTGGTCACACTTGCTGATGATTTGTTAATCAAGTGCATTTGATTAGCAGTACCTGGCTACTACTTACCACCTTAAATCCTGTGGAAGCAATGAGTGTGTACTTAAGTTTTCACAGGACTGTATCAAGTCCCGTGAAAACATGACATGAATCGTAGCCAGTACTAGCTCTGGATGTAGTTAGAGATTACAGCAAACAATAAAGATTTATTTTTTACAATAAGGGAAATGTTGCCCCGCTGATCTGACAGGTGTCCAGGAGGGGAGCGATCCTAGATCTTGCAGCTGTGTATTAAAATAAAGAGTTTGTGTCTAACTGTGGACACAAACTGTTTTATCTTCTTTGCTAATAAGGGTTAATGAGATACTAAAATAAACCCGTGTAAATGAATTAATATGCCAGTGATTCATTCAGCAGGAAGACTATCCCAGATTTAAATCGTGTTAGGAAATGTGAAAAGTTCAAACTTAGAATAGTACACAATAGTCTCACTAAAGACCTACCAAGATTAAATAATTTCTCTTTTAGTAAAGACTTTAAAGTCTTTACTGCATACTACTTACTATATAATAATGAATGGTGAAGTATGAATCTAGTATCTCTAAGAGAGACGCTTAAAAGCATAAATATTTCCGCTTTAGGTGTCGTGTAAGCACATATGGTGGTATTAACGTTAGGACTTAAGAGTTGTCTCTTATCAGGAATTCTGCTGATTCATTGTTAATCCCTCAAAACATCACACACCCACCACCTTCCAGTAAATTTAATCCGGTGTCCTCCTCGTTCCCCTCCAGTCCCTGGCATGGCAGCTATCTCTGCTTGTGGAGACACAACACGCAGAGTGACAAACACGTGGGAGGACACTGAGTTCTATACTGTGTGTTTCTGACAAGGGAATGGTGGGGAAGGTTTCTCAGCCTTGAGAACATGCGTCAACAAGATTTAGAATCCTTCGTGCCGACACTCAGAATATCATATCTTCCTTTTATCCCGGCAACAAAGATGATAGCGTGTAGGAATTCACAGTCAAACAATACCTGTGGTTTTGAACCGCCGCTGTGTTTGAACTCATGGGTTTTGCCTACTTTAGGTTTGACTGGCAAACAGAGTTCAGAGAAGTGAAAGTCCAATTTTAGATTCTGGACTTTGGACTGGTTGAAACCCAAACACACTTCGAGCGAGGGCAAATATTTGCTCTCACCCCTTCTTGTTTCTCTGCATAACTCAGTAATTACTTTATGTCGCCTTTTGTCCTCTATTTTATCCTGTTTTGTCTTGTATCAGATGTGTTTTAGTTTACAGGAAACAGCCTCTGACTCAGATTTAGACTCAGCACAGATAATAAATGCAATGTCGCTCAAGGATATCGTACCCTTAGTATCTCATTATCTCCTGTCGTTGTGACCCTTCTGTCTCAGTTCTGGCACAAATGAGTTATGATATGAAGGGAACATCAAAGAATTTGTGCTTCTCATAACAGGACAGACAAAAGCAAAGGGAGATAAAAACAGATTTAAACAGGATCCTAATGTGTCATATCTGATCTGATGGTTGATGTTTGATGCGAACAGAAAAACATGCAGGTTGCTCTTTATGTTTTAATCTCTGATCTGACCACATCCACACTTGATTCAGATGACTTAACTCTATTCTTTAACCAGTGAAAGATGAAGGAAGCTTTTTAAAAAAAAAAAAAGACATCCAATAAAGAAGCAAACTTTAAATATGGCTTCAGTATTCAAGATGAAGTGCCATTAGCTACCAACCATCCTTCTGAGAATGTTTTTGTTGCAGTGAAAGGGAGTGAGCAGCAGATACCTAGTTCAACATACGCTTACTGCTGTTCACATGCTGATATTTACTCTGTGGGATGATAGATTAACAGTCAGGTGCAGATAGCAAAGTTAACTGTGGAGATGAGAGCTAACAAACAGACACATTCCGTGCAGTGGGGGTGGGAAGGAGCTGAAGTGGGGACGGGAGGTGTTGTTTAGTTGCTCCCGAGCCTCCGGCCTCTCATGGCCTCTTCCATGACCTTTGCAGCTGGGAAGTACTAGTGATTGCAATCAGCATTAATCCCAACAACAGATATTCTCATCCCTGCTATGACAATCCAGCGTAAAACTGGTTCGAGATGTTGGACAAGGTTAGCCCAGGTGATTTATGACTCAGGAACTACCAGTGACCTGTGGTGGCACAGACAATAACGCGCTGATTGAGAGCTGCTGTTGAGTTTTCACCAAACGGTAAACATCTTAATTCATGTTAATGGACTGCGGATGTGTTTCTCTGTTTAGGAGGTAACAATAAACTCTAGGGTTTCAGGGTTGGGTAATGATGGCTATTCACCTGGGGGAAGAGGTGTTCTCAAGGTGTCCTGTGTGTGTGCAGACAACATCAGTCACAAGGCAACTGCTAGCTCAGGAGCTTTTCACTGACACATTTTAACCTTGACTTCCAGACAACACACTATATTAAAATACTGCAGTTATTAATAGCATAGACGGTGAACTCTCACACATCAGCTGGGTGCTGTTCATGATAAATTGTTCAGCACATATTTACAGTAAATGCTGCGAGCAGATTCTCACTTAAATCTAACTATTTATGGTAAAACCAATTATGAATTTGGTCCGTTCTTCCCTCCAACCTTGCTCAAAGGCACAAATGCCAGCTGTGAATGGCCAGAATCAAGTTAAAGTGAAGCCATGATCTTTGGTAAATCGTCACTGCCAGAAAGAGAAGATCAATAATTCTGTATTACTGTTATAAAAAGATCCATTAGCGATTTTCTTAATAGTCTCTTATGTAAGCATCTGTTGTGATCTGTTATTGGTCAGAAAGGCTATGCATGGGCAAAGCACAGATAGATTTTGCATCATTCAAAAGCATTCAATACCTTTGATGAATAATGCAAAACATGTCAACATCAGTAGTCTTTATGATGGTAAGTGCTGAATGTGGTTCCAGTCAGTGTTTGATTGTGCGAAAGAGGGATATTCACCACGTAAAGTGACACCTGCAGTGATTGAATTACAAGGACAAAGTAAATGGTTCAAAGGTCATCAAATCCCGTCCCATTCCTGACACGGTTCTGGGTCATTTTGACCCAGCATCTTCTGTTTCTTGTGCTTTTGTGTTATTCTGTATTATGGTTTAGGTTCTGATTCTTTAGTTGTGCTGATTATTATTCTGTGATTTCTTTGTGGTTTGACTTCTAGTGTTCTGGTTTATGTTTTGCATTTCAAGCACTCTAGTTCTTCTGTTCTGTAAGTTCTAGTTCTTAGGTTTTGATTACTGTGCCTTCCCCATGTCTCTATGTTTGTCTTCCAGGGTTCTGTGTTTAGTTCGTGTGTCTTGAGGTCAGTCTGCATTTCCTGTTTTACTTTGAAGGTCCAGGTCTTATATCTAATGTATTCTGTTTCACTCTCCCCGGTCCCTTCATGTGCAATTATCTTTATCTCCTTCCTGTGTGTAGTTTCCTTGTTTCCCTCTGTGCTTATTTAGTGTGTGTTCTCCTTTGTTCATCACTGGTCCATCTGTGTTTCCTCCGTGTGTTATCCTGTGTTAAATCTGTGTGTCTTCCCATGTACTATAGTTTCAGGTTTGTTTATTAGTTTTTCCCAGTTTAGGTTTTCTAGTATCTAATATCTTGTCTTCTGTTAATGTCATCACCCCTTGTTAATAAAGTTACACTCGCAACAAACCAGTGCCTGCACTTGGGTCCTTTTCCTCCCTTCACACGGCTGCTGGCGCAGCTGTGACAATTCCTGCCTGATATAAGATTCTAGCTGCCCTGAAAAAGACATTGTCTGGACAAGAGTATATGTTGCTCTAAAACCTGGATATACCTTTCAGCACTGATGCCTTTCCAGATGTGAAAGGTGCCAATTCCATAGATACTAATGCACCCCTAAACCACCAGAGATGCAGGTTTTTGAACTGTGCACTGATAAGAAGCTCATTGGAACTGGTTTCCATACTTTCTAAAATGAATTTAAATTTCTGTTTTAAACAGTTTTCTACTTTGACCCAGAGAAGACAGCAGCAGCATTTCTGGATCATGTTCACATATAACTTATTCTTTGCACAATAGAATTTTAACCTGTATTTGTGGATGATACAGTGAACTGTGGTCAGAGACAATTAGTTATAGGAGGGTTCCTGAGTTCATACAGTAATTTCCATGACAGAATTATGCCTGTTTCTAATGCAGTGCCGCCTGAGTGCCACACAAGCATCCAATATTGATTTTCAACCTTGTTTGCGCACAGAGATTTCTCTAGATTAAATCTTTTGATAATATTATGTACTTTAGATGATGAGAATTTAAAGTATTTTTTTATGTTAAGGAACATTATTGAGTGCATTGGTGAAATTGTTCCACAACTTGTAGGTGCAGCTTTTTATAGCTTGGTGAACCTCTACTCTTTTTTCACTTCTGTGAAACTCTGCCTGTCTAAGATGTTCTTTTTACGCCCAAGGCAAATGCTTGTTTTCATCCATGGAAAAATATTACAGACATTCCTGTATGGTAGTAAAGGCATCTCCAGAAATTATTCTCCTTAAATGAAACGTGGTGCCTGTAATATTCACAATAATAGTTCTGAACAAACAAGTAATGCAGCAGAGCTGATAAAGTGCCAGCTAGCTGTGTGAATGGGGACATGGCCAGGTATGACAGCTGGTGCTCAGATCTGGCCCGTATTGATCGCACTAGCATGACCCCATCTTGCTACATTAGCCACGTGGATGCCATACCAAAACAAAACAACAACCCACTGTGACAACACATACACAGACACATACTGTATACTTTGTGGCTCATGTTTCCACAGAGCGTCCCTCCACATTCATATGATCCTCCGTGAAAAAAATACATAAACTTTTCTAAAACTAACAATAATAAACAGTGTCACCAGGTGTGAAGGCCTGGCTGAAAATTGTGCTCACTTCCCTTTAAATGTTCAGTTTAAATGTCCTCATTAGAGGTTTCTGTAACAACATATTGTCTGTTTTGTCCTGTTGACATTTTAATCAAATCCTTCTGTCTAGTACAAATGTAGACACGATGTCAGCTCTTGATATGGGCAGCATCATGTTTCAGCATTTTAGAAAGAGAAATGAAAAAAAGGAAAACAGCTCACTGCTCATGGACAAGAGGCTAGTCAGAGAGCTTCATGTGCTTTATTTTATCACCAATTACCAATGCCATACATTTATCTACAGCCATTTCTCCTTCCCATGCTTATTTTACACGATACAAATTGGATCAATACAAATATTGTTTGTGAGTTATCACTGATAAAATCCATATCTAGATAAGACATCTTCTTAGACAAGTGCTTTATTCAATTCTGGCCCACTAATGCCAACATAATGTTATAGTCTGCATGTGTGCTGCATATAGTATTGCAGTTTAGGATTACAAAAGCACACTGAAAGAAAGCAGTGTTGTGTTACCATTGTGCATTCTTTTCACTGTACCATCTGGTGACCTCACTCTTCCACCCCCCTCCACAGCTCACTTTGTTTCTTTATTTATATGTTTTCCTCTGTCACTTTCTCTCCTGCTCTCTGGGCCACAGCATTCAAAGTCCAGTGAAAAGTGCATTGTGAGACGAGCCAGTGACTATGAGCAATGTGAGAGTGACTTGAACCTTTTTTAGCGGGACATGCTTGTCGCTTTTGTTTCAACAATACAGCGGCGATTGTCTCTGTTGATGCTGGAGAATCACATTTTGACAACAAACAGAGACAAGCCTTAGATGATTAGTGGTATTTGCTATCAAAAGCTGCACCATGAGACAGCATAATAAACTTTTTATTTCAGCTTGCAGTGCCACTACTAATGCCACAGGGTTGTCAGACAGCATCTGGAGATGGCCTTGGCACAATAATTCAGATCAATGACCTCAACTCTCTATGTGGCTGCAGGGATCTCAGCATGTTTCTTCAGAATTGCTCTTGGACTGACTTTATAGTGCACCAGGGCTTTGGGATTACCACCCATCTTTTCTTCCAATATTGCAGGATGAGGAAGTTCATTCTTAAAACTTTCAGTGATCTGTTTCATTATTGCACTTCAGTAAAATTACAGCACACCAGAGCATCTTGAAAGCCTTCCTCTCCCCATAACACTTAAGGTATCTTCCATGCAGATACCCCACCCCTATTTCCCTGAGATTTCCCTGGGGAGTGAGAATATTGAGTCCATAGCATCGTGTAACTGACCAGCCATCTGCCTTACTGCCTGAGAACAGATCTACATCCAAATGCATTCAAAGGACACTACACTGGAAAATCCCCAGTGTTAAATTGACACTAGAAAGTGTCTATATAGGTCCACACTTTTGAGTGTTAAATGAACACTTTTGACAGTGTTATATTTTGAACAGTGACCTAGTCAGTGTTAAAGATTAATAGTGACTAACACTGAGCAGTGCTGATTTTCTAATACTGGAAAATAACTAAAAATGCTAGTAATATTTCAATGTTAGCAAATCAGCACTGCTCAGTGTTAGTAATCGTTAATCTTTAACACAGACTAGGCTACTGTTAAAAATATAACACTGTCAATATTGTTAACTTAACACTCAAAAGTGTTCATTTAACACTCAAAAGAGTGGACCTATATAGACACTTTCTAGTGTCAATTTAACACTCGAGATTTTGCAGTGTGGCATGTCTCTTCAAAGTCTTGTTCACGGTAGGCCTCAGACCCACTTAACTTCCACCCAATCCACCCCAGCAGAGCACTGTGAGCCTTATTCTTACTGGCCACAGTCAAGAGATGCTTTTAAGTCACAAGTCAAGTGGACTAACACACTAATGTGAAAATAAAGGAGTGAACGCTGTTTCATTTCCTGCCCCTTTAATTTGGAAATGCAGCAAAGCTGTTACTTATAGACAACAATAACTGACTAGCTGAAAAGACACAGGCACCAAACATAAATGTAATAAAACTGGGATAATTAAGTCTGAGCATGTTCCTCATTGTATAACAAAAGGAATTAGCCACAAGGCAGAATATTCATTAAATTCTCTGCATGTGGGGGTCTAAATTAGCAAAATGCTAACAGGATGCAATTATTAGCTTTCCTTTCTTTAACTTAATGTTATAAGCAATGATCATTAAATACTTGTTTTGCCATCACAGCTTCACCTGCTTTTTTATCTTTTTTTTTTACCTCCTGCTCGCAAACCAAAAAGCTACTATATTAAAACAGCATTAAGAGAGTAAATTATGCAGGAAGGCTGAGTTATTTTGAAGTGTGAGAGAAATAAATCGAAGTGTTAGCAGGTGGTGGTTGACAGCACTCCAGCTGAGCATTGGCTGGCTCTGTCACGCTGTCATCTAGTATCTGTTAGATTAGATAAATATAGGTGAGAAGAAATAGAAGATGAAATAAAGTAGATGAGCTGCCAAAACTGTCCAAAAATATTTAAAGCATATGCGGAAGTGATATGGATTAAATAAAAATCAGGGCCTTATTTTAGTTCCCCCTCATCATTATCACTGGGACAGAAAGGTAATGAGTTTTTTTTGAGGATATAATTAGATTAATTTCATGACATAACAAAAAACCTTCTGTTAGTTTGAACACGGGGAAAGATGAAATAATGCATCCTAAACAGGAAATTAGGGAAGCCTTGTCTGACTCTGTATCCATGCCTGCAGCTATATTGTGTCCTGTTTTTGTTTTGTTTTGTTTTTTTTAATCTCATCAGAGGAATTAAAAAGGGAAACGAATCAAGTGTCCTCTTTGTCATGTTCTCTATCTACTGCAAGATGCCTCCCCCTTTCTTTCCATGCAGATAAATGGTTCGAGATGCTGAAAATCAGCTGAGGTTTGTAAAGATAGATGTAGAGGAAGAGGGAAAAGACAGGACAAAGGGTGACTAAGAGCAATGAAAAGAGAAAAGAGAAGTGAAATGCACACTGGCCAACCAAAGATGGGGATTTGTGCACAATTAACAGCATTGTATCTTGGGTTAAACAAGCTTGGACAGGAAGGTGCCGGTTTAGCTCAGTGGGACAAGCAGGCCTGGGTTTGAATCTGACTCGCGGCTCTTTGCCGCATGCCCTTTGCCCTCTCTTTCTCCCTTCACTCTCCCGTCAGTTGTCACTGTACCTGTCCAATAGAAAAAGGCCCAAAAAATATTTTAAAAAAAAATAAGATTGGACAGAAGCACACAGCTGGAAGTATACTTGAAAGGTTATATACGTATATGCAAATTATATTGGGCCTACAATAGAACCCTGAGGCATGCCCTTTAACAATAAACTAGACATGTTAATTTGCTGGCAAATCAATTCACAACTTCCCTGCTTTAAACCAACCCAGCAAAAGATTTAAAACAAATTCCCACCCAAACTCACACAGTATTAGGTCGTTCAATTTAAGAGCAGCTTCTGGTGCTGAGTGCTGTAAAACGCAGTGAAGACCCGTTCAGTGTTTCTGGGGGGAAAACTAAAGGCAGCTGAGGTGAACCAAGTAAAATTTGCGTGTCTGAATAATTTTGAATCTTATTCTTATCTGCAAACACCATTTAGTATGCATGACTGAATAATGTGTGCACCCTCTCTACTCTTTGAAGAGACTTTGAAGATCTCTCACTTTTTGGCTTTTCAAGGCATGCCGCCCCCCTGTGTTCACCAGCTGCAGGAAAAACAGCTGATGCAAACTAGATCAATGAGCACATAACCCTCAGAAGGAAAATGTCTGTTTAGTTTGCTGTGACTTCTAAGCAGACCAGCAGGAAGCAAGAGGTTACTGGATTTCTCATTTTAAGAGCAGAGGTCTATGAAAGCACTGATTTTGTGATATTTCTTTAAATAATCAGTGTAGAAACAAAAATCAAAAGTTAGTTGGGGTTGGGGGAGGGGGTAAAGCAGTAGTGTTTACCAACATGGTCCAAAATTAAAACCACCTGTTTTTAGGAAATCCATCTTCCCTGTTTGGTCGTCTTCCTGTGCTAAGATCCAGGAGAATTCACAGCTCCTCAAACAGTGACTTAGGTTATTGCGCCAAGGTCACCGAGACAGACAGCTGAGGAGGTGATAGCTTTTCCTTCACTTAAATAGAAAGCTTTTTAACTACAGCAAGCAGAAGCAATCTTAAAGTGAAAGCCAGAAAAAGAGCTGAGATTTGGGCAAACAATGAGCAAATGGATGGATCGGGGATTTCTGTCAAATGCTTTAAGTAACATTTGCTCCCATTATTGTTGAATGGATTCTGAGACCTTTGGATCCTTCCTATAGCCAAACAAAACTTGGGGAACAAACAGACTGTGATGATTAGTAGCTTCAAATGCAGTGCAAGCACAAGTGTTTGTGCCAAGAGGATGTTGCTACTTATCTCCAACCCTCTTTCCTGATTTAGTTTATTTTGACTCAAAAGGATACCCACACATTGGTTGTTTCCCTTTGGTTTCCAGCAAGCTTCCCCCAAAGACTGGCAGCGCTTTTCGACTGTGATCAGATTTTTTTATGATACTAAAACCAATGTGCCAGAAATACTTCTCCTTCTTCCGGAAATTAATGCTGAACTGGCATTCTTAGAGCAGAAACCAGAATTTGTAATTCATCAACACTGATTTCCCAAGCCCTTTCCAGCAGTAATAACTGTAACACACAGACAGACACACTGTCAATCATTCTTGTTATCACCGGAGCTGTGTGGCCTTCTAGCAGGCAGCTGGAGTGTAGTGGTAACTGTGGGGTACTGATCCAACAAAAAGGCAACGGGAGGATGTTGTTATGATAGAAAGGCTGACCTGTTTGGGTCATGTGAAGTTAATTCAATTCAGTTTTATTTATACAGCACCAAATCACAACAACAGTCGCCTCAAGGCGCTTTATATTGTAAGGTAGATCGTACAATAATAGATACAGAGAAAACCCAACAATCATATGACCCCCTATGAGCAAGCACTTTGGCGACAGTGGGAAGGAAAAACTCCCTTTTAACAGGAAGAAACCTCCGGCAGAACCAGGCTCAGGGAGGGGCGGCCATCTGCTGCGACGGGTTGGGGTGAGAGAAGGAAAACAGGATAAAGACATGCTGTGGAAGAGAGACAGAGATTAGTAACAGATATGATTCAATGCAGAGAGGTCTATGAACACATAGTGAGTGAGAAAGGTGACTGGAAAAGAAAAACTCAATGCATCATGGGAATCCCCCGGCAGCCTACGTCTATTGCAGCATAACTA
>VVHJ01064097.1:3167-26327 GCA_015107715.1 Tylochromis polylepis
ATCAGGACAACATGGTGACACTGGTGCTGCAGTGCCACTCGGCAGAGACCGACATCAACGTGCTGTCTGATCTGATTTTGGAGCAGCAATCAACCAACTAGAAATCTCTTTAGTGTTTTACCTTTGAATTTTCTCACTGAAATTTGCTCTGTTGTCATTCATTTACTCGTGTGACAATAGACTGTATGTAAAAGATGGATTTCAGCAACTGTGACATCATCCATTGGTTTGTTTGTTTTTTGTTGTTGTTGTTGTTGTTTTGTTTTTTTTGTTTTTTTTTAAATCGGAACCCATGAGGGTGAAGTGGATTTAGCTGAGAAAATGAGGATATTGTACACTCAGTTTTGGCTTCACATTTCAAATTCAGAGGTTACATCCATCTTTCATATGCAGTCTCTATATGGGTATAGCACAATAGCAACTACAAATAGATAGATCCTTAATTAAAGCTAAAACTAGACCAGCTCTGTCAAATGAACCAGCAAAAACCCTCAGTGATTTTCAGTTCATTATCACTTTTGTCACTGTTTTTGTTTTGATTTTTCTTACAGAACTATACAGATGAATCTGGAGGTTTTTAACCACATTATTTATCCAGTGCTATCAGTGTTTAATATTGTTTTATGTTATTCTGATTTATGTCAAATCACCAGTAAAACTGAAGTGCCAAATATTAGCATGCTAACACACCAAACTAACATGAATATATGGTTAATACATTAGTTAGCATGCTGACACACTAAATTGACATCCAAACATTTGGTTAAGACGTAAGTTGGCATGCTAAAACACCTAATTGACACGCAAACATATGGTTAACACGTTAGTTAGCTTGCTAATCACCAAATTAACATGTAAGCGTGACTCTATTAGCAAGCATGCTAACATACCAGTTTAACATACAAACATATGGTTAACACATTAGTTAGCATTTTAGCATGCAAAAACACCAAATTAACATTTTGGTGCTGACGCACCAAATAATGTAAATATATAGTAAACATATTGGTTAGCATGCTAATATTGACATTTAGTGTCAGTACAGCTTCCCAACCTTAAATTAGTGTTATGGTCGAGCAGAGGTAGCGTGCTCCAATCCAGGGACTGCCCGTCTGCCTGCAGTGAGCGCTGTTGTCAGATGGAGGCAGTGTACAAAGTATGTGTTACCGCCATTCTGTGGGCTACTCTTACTTATGTTGTTCTTTGTTTGTGAGCCAGCCATGGAGGAGAGCGAAGTTTTAACATACAGAGAGCTGAAATGAAACTGAGTGTTAAAAACTATGAAAAATGTCACTGCAGCCACTATCAGTGCTATTCATGCTTTATTTTTTAGTCTTGTTTTGCAGTTCTCCCGTTCCCGGTGAACTCCTCTATCGCTGCCTTCTCTATTCCGGCCCACTTTCAACATTCAACACTCAGCAGTCGCATATGTCATCCGCTTACAGCGACATGCAGTCAGGATCTTGGAGGACTGCATGGGGGAGCATCTTGGGTGGGTGAAAACCTGCTTGTTTGACCAAAAGGTGTACGCAGACAGACACATTTGTGACCATAAAACCAGCCTTAGGCTACATCCACACGTACACAGGTATTTTTGAAAACACAGCTTTTTCTATGCGTTTGGGCCTTTCGTCCACATGTAAACGGTGTTTTGGATCACTGAAAAAGATATTTTTAAACCTCCTGCCAGGGTGGAGATGTTCAAAAACTCAGTTTTTGCGTTTATGTGTGGATGAGGAAAACGGAGACTTAGTCACGCAACGTCAAAGGTGTGCGCCACGTTATTGTTTACGTGAGATGAATTTCTACAATGGCAGATATAGACAAAGTACTGTTGCTGTTAATCTTACTATCTGCAGTTTTTACATGAGACCTCTGATTTAGAAAGACAGAGGCTTCAGAGTGAACTTTGGACGTGGCTTCTACATTCAACTTCAAAATTTAATTTATGTATGCTGTATGCATTTTGTCCATTCCTAACCAGCCATGTTTCACAGCGCTATGACTTATGATTATGAATCATTCAGACTAATGTAAAATTTCCAGTTTCTTTCTTTATTGAATAAACTCTGGCCAAGAGAGCCAGTGAGACAAAATCCAAAATACTGTCTTTAGTTATCAACATTTGAAATGATGAAGGCACTTGAAAAGTAACACAAAATTAGCTGCCTTTCCAGAAAAACACAAAAGCGTTTCCACAAGTACTTAAGGTTTTTTGCGTGTACAAAACCCTGTTTAGTCTTTCCCTCCCAGGCTTCTAGACTTCTGATTGGCCAACATTTCTGCACTGTTAGGATTGGGCATGTTCTTGACAGCGTTTGACTTCGTTTACATGTGGACAGAGATATTTTTTCAAAACTGCACGTGTGGACGGGATTTTTTTTTTTTAAACGAAAACAGAAAATCTCAGTTTTCAAAAATACCCGTGTACATGTGGACGTAGCATTAGAGGCACTAGATCAGCTGCAGAGTCTTATTTTTATTTTTTTGTATTTTTATAAGACTAATATAGTCATTGTGTAATGACACCTATTAGCGATCTTTCTCCGGGTAGTTTTAACTCTGAGAAAACTTGCGTGAATCCCATATGGTATCATAATGAAGCCGTTTTATAAACAGTTGTCTGCTTTGAGGAGAGTAATATAAAAATACATATTTTGTGTGTTTTTCTGTTGTTTATCCTTTAATTTTACAGCCACCAGTTTACTTAGAAAACAGGTTGAAAGATTTTTATCAGAGGCACATGGTTGATACTGAAAATATATTTTGGATATAACTGTGTGTCGTGCTGAGAAAGTAATAAACCCAACTTTGCAAAAATCTGCACTTAATTATATATTTTAACTTATTTTAATTAGGTCTTTTGTTTCTCATAACTTTGGTTATGGGTCTATAATTATATCTATAAGGTGTGTCTGGATGAAGAAATTAAGAGCAAAACAAAAGATGGAAAATTCAATCTTCATCCAAATGTCACTGTTAATGTACTTCAATGTGAATAAATAGCCATAATCTTATTTGTATTGTTATTATTTATATAGTTTATTCTTATTCTTGATTAAAATTATTTTTAAAAATGGTGTTTCTATTGTCCTCTGTTAATTTCTCTTTCGTGTCCATCAGGTTGTGGCCATCTGTTTGTTTGCAGTCTAGCGTCCACAGTTTTCAAGATATCATTTTCAAATTTTGTGTGACAGTAGATGCCAAAACACAGCTGTATATTACCCACAATTCTTTGGATCGTCTTCAAATCTCACAACAACATACAAGGCCTTGGGGGACATAAGTGCCTAGGTTGGCTACACATTTGACCGTGACCTTGATTGTTAGCACCCAAGATCAAAGTTCACCTTGAAAAAAATATGATGAAACCACATCAAGTAATTTATCATATGAAAGAGCATGAAGATAGTTGTACAGCACACCTTTTATTTTTTCAATATGTCACAATTGCACCATAACAGGCTCATGTCATCAGATTGTAATAGAAATATCATAAAACATCAAAGTTTTAGTATAGCCCTTGCCCTTTGAGCTGAGTTGCACTCTCTGAGTGCTCTTGTTCTTTTTTTTCTTTTTTTTTACTTTCTATCATTTATACGCTTACAATTTTGGAACACGGCTAAAGTTTTAAGTGAAACAGGATATATGTACTGTAGACGTAATCTCTGTCTCAATGAGCTCAGGCTTCAGAAGGCTCCTGGACTTGTATGTCTGCACATAACTATCATGATGTGCTATTGAAACCTCCTGTTTGTGAGGATCAGCCAATGAGAAGAAGGCTGTCTTAAAAGAATAGAGAGCATATCCATACCAAGGCCCAGAAATAAACAGTATGGGAATAATTTTAAACACACAACCTACTTGACTATTGTTGCTGACCGTGTCCACCCCTTTATGACCACAGTGTACTTTCTTCTGATGACTGCTTCCTGTAGAATAACACAAAGCTCAGATCATCTCAAATTCGTTTTTGAACATGAAAATGTATTCACTGTACTCAAAAGGCCTCCACAGTCACCAGTTCTCAGTCCAATAGCAACTATGTGATGTTGTCATGTTAGTATGGAACAAAATCTCTGACGAATGTTTCTAGTGCCTTGTTAATCTATGCCATTAAGAATTAAAGCAGTTCAAAATGTAGTTCATTTTTAATGAAGTATAATAGCTCTGGGGTTTTTTTATAATCTATAGTAAATGCTAGATCTCATGTTGGATCTAATGCACGAAGATCTACACGTAATAGTTTAAATTGTGTCTTTACTTTGTTACTAGCAGTCTGTCACAAAAACAGATCATTTGTTCTTTAGTTGAATCTATTAAAAATGTGAAAGATTACTCAGTTTGACTGACAAACAGGAAGAAAAGCCTGAGGTCTGACAGAGTACACAAGAACTGGACTGATCAGTAACAGTAACAACAGGTCTGATGAGGTGATCAATCCAAGTTTGACATTTGTGGTTGAAATCGTCAGTGTGTACAGCATAGGTCCAACAGTGAGTGTCTAAAGCCATCTGTATTACATGATGGAGGCTCTGTCGTGGTTTTGCGTTGCATTTCAGTCGTCAGTGGTGTTGGAGATATTTTTAAACTTCATGAATTATGAATGCAAAAAAGTGTCTGATTGGATCCCAAACACAGTGTCAGTGCAGGAAAAGCATACCTGGATAGAAAACCACACAGTGGAACACTATCAGTCATAGATTGGCCTCCCCAGAGCCCAGACCTCAATATTATTGAAGCAGTGTGGGATCATCTAAAGGCAGCCAACATCCAAAGAAGAGCTTTGAATGTCCTTCAAAAAGCCTGGAGAAGTATTCCTGAAGACTACTTAGAGACAAGAAAACTGCCTAAGAGAGCTCAGACTGTGTTAAAGAACAAAGGTGGTCATAACAAATATTGACTTTCAAACTTGATAAAATTGCAAACTCTTTTTTTGTCTTATTATATACTGTATTCCCAAGTATGTTCGCACATGTTTCAATAAATCACTGTACCTATTTCTCATTTTTACAGCAAAATATAGAGAAATGTGGGGTGACGAGATTTTTTGCACAGTACTGCATATTGCTTTCGGTTTACTCTACCTAGTCTGAGCTTGACTTCTTTAAACATAAAAACTTTCATGCCTGGCGCATCTTAAAAGATTAAATCAAGCATGCAACATAAGATTCAGGTTTTCCTTAAGCTGTTGAATCCTTTTATTAACCTTTATTTGAAATAAACTAGCAGTTAGCAAGTTTCCACCAGAGGTCGCTCTCTGTCACGTTTTAATACATGATTCATCTGCTATCCTAAACCTTTACAGTAAAGCAGTGCACAGCAGGCTTTGATCATTGCTGCAATTTGAGGTTCAAACCTCTCTGCAGTGACTTTACACGGATGTTGTGCTTTAATCTGTTTAATTAGCCAACATTAGAACCAGCTCTCCTCTACATGGAGCTGCAGAATTACAAGACAAGGTTTCACTAACTTTCTACCCAAAAGCAGCTCGATTTTGGGATGAAGTTCAGACATGTTTTCTCCAGGATAGTTCAAAAGGATAAAATTGTTGGGTTTTTTTGTTTGTTTTTCCTTTCCTGTTTATTGTGTTGCTTTTTTTTTGTTTCTTTCCCTTCCGCCACTTCCTTTTCTGCTATTCTTAGTTTGTTTAGTTGCCCTTTCGCAGAAAAAAAGACTCAACAATGCATATGCTCTGTTTGTTTGTATACAACAAGAGGTAGAGATTAGGACTTGCTACTTTTTTTGGACGTGTCATCCGCCTGCTACTGAGAATAGATGCTTTTTAAACTGGTTGAGTGAGTTTGGAACAATAGAGAAAATAGACAGCACATCTATTTTAGGCTCATACTGAGCAACACGGGGAACGTTCTCACACAGGCCCTCAGGCATAAAGAGAGAAACTAAAGGTCACTTAATTAACTTGCCTGTCATAAATTATTCAGCTGTGTCTTAGTCACCCCTGCAGGAGCTTAAGGTAGTGACTGTAGGTCTGCTCAGTCTTTGCAAAACCAGTTTAACCCATCTCCTGCAGCCCGGTGACTGACAGGTACAGGCGGTGTGAGAAAAAAACTGTAAATATTGGGATAAACTTTACTCATAATGCATAAAAAGTCAAGCAGTTCACTGCTGTTCTAAGGCCTGATACCAGAAAAAGAGATACAGCAGCATCGTGGACTGTAATTTTCCACTTCTGTGTTTCCTGATTTAACTTGCAGTTTCATTTCATCAGCTCATGTCAGTTCCACTCCTGCCGTAAAATAAATGTGAGCTTTCATTTGCTTAAATCAGCAGCACTCTGTCTGTTTGGGAGTGACACTGGTCAGTGAATCACACGCAGCAAAGGTCTCCTGAAACCAGACCTTTGGCCTGTTCTGAAATCCTGCTCTCTCTCCATGACTGGCTGGCATTGTGTTGTATGTTGGGCTGTATCCAGGCACTTCCCTTTGTTCATGTGCATTTATGAACATCAGACATTGGTTAGGGAGAAATCAGCCTCTATGGGGGAACTTTTCAGCTCTCGCTGCCTTTTTGTACACCTGTCACATGATGATGGACACAGACAGTGGACAGAAAATGGATGAAGCTCATCAATGCAGATGGTTTGAAATCATATCTAAGTAAGACAATAAAGTAATGATGTCCTTTTGCACAATAGTAAGTAGAGTTGAAAGTAGAGAGGCTCCATGAATTACTACATGTTAGCTATCTATCATTAACATTCACTACCATTAGTGACATTAGTTAACCCAGTAATGTCAAGCGTATCACGTGTGATGCATGTCATGGTTCTCAGGTTTTTTTCCTGTGTTCTTCCTCCAGTTCTGAGTTACTGTGATTATACTCTCGTTCCTCACTGTGTATTCTCCTAGTTTAGTTATTCATGTTTCTAGATGTTTCATTTTGTTGCCTTCCGTGTCCAGTCTGTCTTAGTCTCATCTCTGTGCGTCTTCCCTAGCGTCCTCCGTATCCAGTCAGTCTTGTCTCCATGTTTGTTTCCCTTTCTATGTGTGTGTGTGTCAGTTTGACTCTGTATTCTTTACTTCCTGTCTTACTTTGCTAGTTCCTTGTCTTGTGTGCACTGTGTTAAGTTTCTGTCACTCTCTGTGTCAATTCCCTTGTATTTAGTTGATTCGTGTGTATGTTATGTTTCCATTTAGTTATTTCCCTTCTTGTTTCCTTTGTTTCTTTTGCTTTTGTCTCTGTCAAGTTTGTACCTTCGTCTCTGTCTCTGTTCATGCTTCCTGTTTTGTTTTGGTGATCTCTCTTCTCGTGTGGGTTATGTCCAGTTTGCGTCCCTCATCTTATTATTTTGATTCTCCTCTGCTGTGTGTTCTCCTCCAGCTGTCTCCACTTCTCCTAATCTCCTTGTGTATATATTGTCTTAGCCTCCCTTTGTCAGACCATCAGGTCACTGTGCCCTTTGTGTCTCCTGCTTCCAGTTTATAGTTTGAGATTTTTGGCTTTTAGTGCATTATCATTTTTGTTCCTTTTATAATTTATGTTCTGTGTAGTGTTTTTGCCATCAGCCAAATAAATGGCTCGCTTTGAGTTAATCACAATCAGCTTTTTTGTGTCTACTCTTTGGGCCTCACTCTCCCCCACAAACCATTGGATTGTGAAAATATGTAAGTTTTTGAAACTTCTACATCAGTGTTGGGGTTTTTTCCCCTTTAAAAAAACCTAAATAAGTTTCACAATACATTTTTAAGCAATAAAATGCACAAAAAATGCAAATGTAGCAAATATGGTACAAATTAAAATTCATCAATATTTAATTTGGTTCAGGCTTTAAAGGGTTCAACAGAAGCGTCAGACACACATTCACGTCATTCAAGGTGTGGTGCACTTAGGTGATGCTGTATGGAAACCACAGGCATTATGGCTGGTAGCTTGTTGTTGGCTCTCTAGTCAGCTACGTAGTGTCTGTTTCATTTATTTACATTTATTTAACTAATAAATTTAGGTCTATGTTAAATTCTTTGAGACTATTCTGCCCTTTCGCACATTACAAAAACACTTAAAACAGTTAATTTGTTTTAAAAATGCACTCTCTGTTTATTTTATTTCTTTCTAGCACACTAGTAAGCCACGAGAATGGCTGTATTTAGATGTATAATGCACAAATGATCAAGCATGGACAATATATTGTTAATATTGGCAGTGCTGAGGTGGATGGGTGAGTGAGGTTTAGCTAAAGGCAAGGGCTGCAAATCAAGTTCAGCTCCGGGCTCAATGAAACCTTGGGCTGGCTCTGACTTCATCTTTATTTACATAGTGCCAGATCACAACAGCAGTCCTCTTACACTGATTTAGATAAAGCCAAAGAATCAAACAAATCTATATGTGTAAGCACTTGGTGACAGTGGGGAGGAAAAACTCCTGTCTAACAAAAAGAAACCCTCAGCAAAACCAGGGTCGGGGAGGGACAGCCATCTGTCGCCAGCAGTAGTGTTGTATAAACACACGGGGAGTGCATCGTGCAAGATAAAGCAGTAATCTGAACCTAAGGCAACATGACTAAAAGGAGAATTCAGGATCCCCTGATCTAGCCCTAACTATATGCTTTATCAAAAAGGAAAGTTTTAAGCATAATCTTAAAAGTAAAGACAGTGTCTGTCTCCCGAATCTAAACTGGGAGGTATTGCCACAGATGACGGTCCTGAAAATAAGGAGTTAAAACTCCTTCTGAGAGGTACAAAACATTTTTCAAAAGAGCTATTTTTTTTTAGGTTAGGACCTTGATTCTACTCGCCTGGGTATAAAATTTAACAGCTGTCTCAAGATGCTTTATTTCACATTTATAAGAGCGATGCATCACCTCCTTATCACCTCAGCATTTTCACCCAAAAACACTTCTGAGTCTCTGAGTCTTCTTGAGACTGATTGTTGTTTAGATAGAACTGGTCAGAAGTGCCATCCATCTAGCCTACGTAGGATACACCGAATCTAACCTTCAGCTCATCTTTGGATGGAGGAAACTCGTGGAAAAGCCAGAACAGCTGCACCACTGTGCCACCTTTAGCACATAATAAGTTTAAAAGACAAATTATCAGTGTTTATTTATTCCAGAAGCATAGTCCACAGAAACAAAAAATAAGTCACACAACACAAAAAAACAAGTTGATAAAAATTAAGAAAGACACCCTAATCACCTGCCCACAACGAGACATCCACACCAGTGTCTCCATAATAAAGACTGATGACATTAATCTGATATCCATCAAGCCCATGATGATCTCATTCTCAGAAGTGTTGAGCCTGCAAATAAATGTATGCATGAGATTTCATAATAGAGCTTCAAATGTGCTGACATGGACTGTAAATCGCATATACTCAAAAAACATGAAATCTCACTGTTGCTGGTTTTAAAGAATCATCTTTAGTTTTATTTTAAGAAGTTGTGCAATGTGGTTCCACCCAACTGCGTTAAGCAACTCCTGAGAAACTGGCAGTTTTTACTCTGAAATATTAAACTGGCTCAGCGAAAAGCCATTCAGTTAACCTGCCCAAGCACAATATTTCACTGAAATACATCAAACGAGTCAAGTAAACTTCTTCTCTGTGTCTTAGAATTCAATTCAAGTCAGTTCAGTTTTATATTGTAAGGTACACCCTACAATAGTAGAAAGAAAACAGAGAAAACCCCAACAATCATATAACCCCCTATGAGGAAGCGCTTTGGTGAAAGTGGAAAGGAAAAACTCCCTTTTAACAGGAAGACACCTCCGGCAGAACCAGGCTCAGGGAGGGGCGGCCATCTGCCTGGTGTGGGGTGAGAGAAGAGGAAGACAGGATAAAAGACTTGCTGTGGAAGAGAGCCAGAGATTAATAACAAGTATGATTCAGTGCAGAGAGGTCTATTAACACATAGTGAGTGAGAAAAGTGACTGAAGAAGAAATACACAATACATCATGGGAATCCCCCAGCAGCCTACACCTATTGCAGCATAACTAAGGGAGGATTCGGGGTCACCTGATCCAGCCCTATGCTTCAGCAAAAAGGAAAGTTTTAAGCCTAATCTTAAAGGTAGAGATAGTGTCTGTCTCCCAAATCCAAACTGGAAGCTGGTTCCACAGAAGAGGGGCCTGAAAACTGAAGGCTCTGCCTCCCATTCTACTTTTAAATACTCTAGGAACAACAAGTAAGCCTGCAGCACGAGAGCAAAGTGCTCTAATAGGGTGATATGGTACTACAAGGTCATTAAGATAAGATGGGGCCTGATTATTTAAGACCTTGTATGTGAGGAGCAGGATTTTGAATTCTGGATTTAACAGGGAGCCAGTGAAGGAAAGCCAATATAGGAGAAACATGCTCTCTCTGTCTAGTCCCTGTCAGTACACAGTTATTTTTTTAAAGTAAATCCAAAAAAGAGCTTGGATTTTTGCTGAGTGTTTGTAATTTGAGATTGAGTGCTATCGTGCATACCTGATCTTAGCACCCGCGTTCATCACACACGCTCTGCAGGATTGTAAAACCAGCAGCTGCACCATGTACACCGCGGTACGAGTGTGTGTATTTGCTGATGTCATAATATGACTGGTTTGCCAATATAGAAAAAATATTAGTAGACCAATAAAGCTGATTTAAAAGAAAGAACAACAGCAGAGACAGAGAGAAATAGAAAGAGGAGAAACAAACGACAATTTAACCGATAGAAACTCTGGCTACTATATGTGCCGGGTGTGCCTGTCAATCTGTTTTATCTTTGGCCTAAAGATATCATTTAAAACTGGTTCTTTGCCAAGTTGTCACAACATTGGTTCATCTCTTGAGTTAGGTCCCTGTTTTACGCTTGAATGATTCAGAGGTCAGTGTCAAGCGATTCAACAAACAGCAGAAATATTCCTCTGAGAGTGGTCAGGTATAAGGACTGAAAATGGGTTAAGGAAGCAAAACACACAGACTGTATGTGCACCTGCATGCTGGTGCAGTGATTTCAACCTCTTACAGCTATGCAATGAAACACCTCGATGGTGTTTAACAGCAGGTGTTTTTCACTCTCTGTATCTCACACTTTAATGTTTTCCCTTTTTTTTTTGCCTATTTTTACTCATCCGTGCACTCTTTGTACCTCCCATTTTCTCTTTTTTGCTTCATCTTTGCACTGTTTTGCTGACCTATACTGCCTTCATCATATATTCGCGTTTCCTGTTGGCCTTGCCTTTGGTCTGTTTTAATATCCCACATTTTGCCACCAGTTTTGCCACAGAGTCTACTCTTTTTTAATTCTTCTTTTTTTGCACTGTTTTCATCTCATCTCTCCAGTTGTTTAGCAGTCTACAGTTACAAAAGAAATTTTAGAAGCACTTTTTTGGCCAAAGAGAAGCTCCCACCCGAGTTTCTGCATGAAGTATGGATTCACTTTGGGTAACTTTTGTCCCTTAATAAATGAGACCATAATTTAAAAACTTCATTTTTTATTACTTAGGTTATCTTTTCTTATATTAACATTTGACTGATGATCTGAAACATGAAAGCAGGACAAATATGCAAAAAACTAAGAAATCAGGCAGCACAATGATCCCAAAACCTAAACACTGGAATCAGCAGCTTAAAAACCCCACCTCAACAGCTGTGAAATCCAGGCAGGAATCAGAACTCAGTGATTTTAAACAAGAATCCAAAACTCCACACACCCAGTGGTGCCCGCTGTGATCTACATTAACTTTCTGCTGTGCTGAAAACAGTCCAGGTTCACTGCAGCTCTCTCATGAGCCAGCATCGCCTCTAAAACCCTGAAACAGCATCAGATCTTCAGCATCCACGCAGGACCGCTGAGGAAAACACGACACACCTGCAGCCTGACCTTTGACCCGTGCTCCCCGGCCGTCTCTGCCTCTCTGTTTACCTTTATCATATTTGCATAGCTGCTGCTGCCTGACCGGAGCGCTCGTCCTCGCGTGCTCACACACGCCCCCGCCCGCGCTCACCTGCCTGCCTCGAGTCAGAAGCGATCCAGCAGTCGCTCGGTGAGCACGGACAGACAGCAAGTTTCTGGCGTCTGTTTTTGAAAAGAAAGGAAATATTTTTCACCTTTTTTATTATTATATTATTAATATTTGTGACCTTGTGTAAAAGTGAAGTCTGTGAGCGCAGCGTGGATGAGGGAGGAAGTTATGCGTAAAGAGGAAAATGAGGCTCATCGTGTGTGAGGGATCCAAGGCTGTAAGTGACAGTGAGTGAGAGGTTAACATCAGTAAAAAATGAGGTAAGTATCTCACCTGTCTTTCTAACACACTGACGCCGTTTAAATGGATTAATCTTCGTAAATGTAGCGCAGATATTAATGCGCAAAAAAGCGCCTTTTTTCCGCCCTGAGGCACAGTTGATGTCGCCGCTTTAATTTATTATATTTAAATGGGTTTTAAAGCGACAATAACCACCCAACAAAAGCAAGTACCGATCCTCAAACGGATAAACGTATTTTAAACTGTTCTCAGTCTTGATAGAGTATTTCATTCTTAATATTTCGTGCTGCTCTGTTTAGCCAATTACCAGTTTATTACACTCTGACAAACTTGCTTTTTTTTGTCTGAATTCGCTTTTAAAGCTTTCTACAAACTCTGATTTCCAGGTTTTCCGTGTAAGTAAAGTCTCTCCATGGGAGGCTCTTTCTAAACTTCACCAGCTGCCCTTGAACTTCTGGGAGAAAATCTTAAATTGGAGTCCCTTCTTTGGCATGACCAAAGAAGGGACCACAAAGGGATTTTAGTCGCTAAAATCAAGACAGTGGCTCGAGTGTGGCATTCAGCACACAGAATTCAGTTTAAAATAATTTTGTAATGTGAAATTTTTAAGTATTTATTTCTTGTACGCTCTCAAATATAAAGATCGGCTGCTTTCTGTGTTATAGAACCTAAATAAAAAGATGGTTTAAACAAATGGCTTTGGGGTTTAGGGTGGCTGTAATGAACGTTTCACATTTATATGTGACACTTTAAGGGCAGAAAAACCACCGTTTGATAAAAAAGAGTTCCCGAAGTTGGTTTTCATTTTAAGGAGAACCTGTTTTGTACACTTTATTAAACTGTCAATCTTAACTATGAAATAATCCTTTACACGTCTTACATTTTTGAGAACCTGGACTACTTATCTGTCCCTGCGTTGACTTTCTTGGAAAGCCCCTTCTTCTTTCTGTAAAGTGCCTCACAGACATGCAGAATAGAGTAGTGAAACCAGCAGGCATGGGAAAAGGACCACAAAGTAAGAACAATAACTGCGCTGTCTCTGCCACATGAGCAGACACAGTGCTCCTGTGTTAGAGAGTGTATGAAAGAAACCACGCTGTTGTCATTCAATCTCAAAGTGTGCGACTTAAAGCTGACCTCCTACGCTGGGTGCAGGTCAGTCAAGGTGAGCAGTTTGAATCAGATGAATTACCGGGTAATCCCTCCATGACTCTGCTATTTAATCTGATATCTGATGGTTTTTTTGCAGCAGACTGCACAGATTAAAAGGATATTTTAATCTGTGAATCGATGGGGACTTGGAAGTGGCAGTCGTGACGTTTTGCACGCTGATCAGATACAGAGTGTGTGTGTGTGTGTGTGTGTGTGTGTGTTTTTAGCAAACTCAGATCACATGAAAGAGGAAGAGGCAGATCAGAGCAAACCACTGCATCTAGGTGGTGACTGAAAAAAATGTTTTCAATGCTCAGTGGGTGCGTCAGCTGCATGTCATTCCAGTACACACCTGAACAGGGTGCACGCATGAGTGTGTAACTGGGGAAGTGCCTGCAGCCAGACTAACAAGTTTTTTTGCATAATGGAGAAATGACTAGAAGAAGTTGGTCATTAAAATAGCATTAAAACCGAGGGCAGGTACAAACTGAGTGCGCTTGTTGTCAGGCTTTGTACGCTGAAGGTGAAGGTTTGGCTTTGTTTAATCTTTGCTGAATGTGTGGTCTTTCTGTGTTTTTCTTGTTGACAGGGAGACCCTTCTTCCTCCCAGTATGGATCAGAGCTTATCTAAAGCGGTTATATTGCAGTTTAAGATTCCTTATCGACAATCTTTGGGACCCTAACACATCCAGAGGGAACGTCTTCAGCCTCATCACCTGACTTAAAGAGTGCTGAAAACAGAGGAGCTGGACTCTCTCTGAAACACTCTCTGACTCTTCTCCTTGCTGCTCAGACGTTAACAGCACCCGACAAGGGAAAATAAAGACAAACAAACACTGTTCTAGTGTGTTTTTGCCATGCAGAGGAGCTGACAGGCACACAGGGAAAAGCAAAGTGACAGGTTGGCAGACTGCGAAAGCCCTCACACTCACACTGGGTCACCATGCCAGACGAGTCCCGAGGTATCCAGGACGAGGGGAAGCCTGGACCAGAAGCTTCGCAGGTGTCCTTGGTGCCAAATATTGTTGTCATCTCCAACGACGGGGAGGGCAAAGTCAGCGGGCGCAACATCATCGAGCTGGAGGACTTCACAGACAACTTAAAGCACTCTGCTAAAAGCAGAAATGCCAGCACAGAGAGCCTCGTCGTCGGAGGCCAGTCAGGACTCAGTGCATCCCAGGCTTCTGTAGAGGTGGGGGTGGCCAAGACGGCACAGGCCCCCGAACCAAACAAAGCCAACTCTTTGGTGAGGGGAGCAGGTGCAGATCATGATAAGCTGCAAAGTGAAAGCAGGGCTTCGATGCAAAAGAACAGCTGCAGCGATTCGGACTACGGCAGCTCAAAATCCCTCCCCGGTTACGGCGGCGCGAGTTTAAGCACTGATTCCTGTGACGAAGAGCTGTCGGAGCTTGATGGAAACGTATTCGAAAAGACGAGCCGGATCTCTCCCATCAATCTGTCCGAATCCAGCTTGAACGCCTCTCAGCATGAGCAAACCCCTAAAAACAGTCAGGACGACAATGGGATCAATTCTAAAAATGACCTGACTGCTAAAGCAAAAACAAAAAATTCACTGAGCAGAAGCTCGGCAGAAGTACCCAGTGTTTCCCCCAGGGTCAGCCAATCCGGGGAGAGCATCGACATCAGGTGGGCCAACGAAGAAGACGACGACCGACGGAGCAACCTGTCCAGGCAGACTGTGATAGAGGGGGTGTGCTGCTGCTATCAGGCCACCCACAGGGCTTGTCTGCAGTGCGTGGAGGAGACTCCGTTAATGGTGTCTGGACTGGTGCTGACGCTGATCTTCAGTTTGGTCATCATCATTGTCCTTGCCACCACAAGGGTGAGAATTAAAGTGAACACTAACTTGCCATGCTTCAGTTTGGGAAATGCACCCCACTGAGCACCAGAGGTCCGTTTCCTGGGCGAAATCTGGTCCCTTTATGTCTGATTTTGAGCCTAGTAGATGTCCACATCACACATAGTTGCTGTTTTCAAACTAAAAGCACATGGATCTGTAGTTTCTTTTAGTGCACAATTTGATTGAAATTGTAGATCAGACAGCCAACACAACATCCACTCCAGATACACAGACCATGTCTGTTGTCTTGAGCTTATTAATTATGGATCCTCTGTGGGCAATCTGTATTCTCTGCTCCTCCTGTTCTTCTGCAGGCAACCTGCAAGATGAAACTTTGCAAGGAAGTTTTACATTAGCCTCTGCGCTGCAACCTCAAGCAACCACTCACCAACCAGTTGGGGAATGCTCACTTTCCCCTAGTGAGCAGATGGTTACCAGAAGGTTGCTGACTGGTCTCTGGGCTGAGGCCTAAAGTAGCAAAGCATAGCCAGCATATAGAGTCAGATAAGTGCAAGTCATGTGTTTGACACTGAGATACCAAAGAATTAAAAGAAAAGATCAGAACTGTCTCATTAATCTGTCTCTGCTGCACCACTTTTGAGATTATCAACGTAAGCGTGAGCAAGGGAGAAATCTTATGGCCAGCGGCACCAAGAAAATGGAGGATTAAACCTGTTCCACCAAAACGCAACAGCATTCCTGTTGTACTTCATTTAGACCACATGATTTCTTATGCTTGCAAGTCATTGTTATACATACAAGTATTACCTGCCTTTGGAAATTCTGTTTTAATTACTTGTTTTCTCCCATTTATATCTGAATTTAGGAGAAAAAGGAGAAAGAAAGCAGAATAATCACCTTTTTAGGCTGGAACAAAGGCTTTTACTCAAGCTTACCCCAAACATTCACTATTCACTATTCACCTTTACCTACTCAGCAATTTTCTGTTTTGAGGTCTAAAAGATGTCTATGAAGTTAAATAAAATACATTAATCACATTTTGCTTCTCATTTATAGCCCAGATAAGCTATATAATCCCTCTAACAGAAAAATTACAAAGGAGAAAACACTTCTTTTAGTTGTACTCATGAATTTCAGTTCACTTTATGTTCTCTGAAACACATAAACCTACATTTGAGTCAGAATACTGTCCAGTCTTGTGTTTGCACGGCAGAATTTAGTGCTAACGCTTGCCGCACACCGCATGTGCATCACCAAGCTAGCGTGCTAAACTCCCGCCCATTTAATTTATAAATACCAACTTTTAAAGTGGATAGATGACCATAACATTTAGTCAAAATTAATATTTCCATTTTAAAAATAACCAATCCTCCCTGTCATTGTGAAAATTAAAATACCTTTACTTCCTTTGGCTGAAGCAGATTAAAAACATGGCACCACCTGTTTGAAGCTGAGCCTGGCTTTCACGTCTGATGAATAAAAGCATTTTAATTTTGCTCTTTTGTGCTGAGCGGGCAGGTGTTTTTTGGATATAGTAAACAGCAAAGTAAGCTCTTCCAAATGCATATTAATAGGAGGTGCTTCTTTCCCTGCCAGTGTTAATGCTGTGTCGGGGTCTGTGCAGGAGCAGACAATTTCGTTTTCTTTTAGAGTATTTTTTTAAGTTTTCAAACAGCTGAGATGTTGGTGACATTAAAGCACTATTTTGCTGTTTCTGTCTCTTCACAGAATATAATTATCGAACATGTGGGCGCTCTGTCCATTGTTAGCATTGTTCTTTGCCTGAGCACAGTGCTGCTCGTCTGCCTGCCCTGGCTGGGCACGGTGAGGCGCTGTCGAGGAGCGCTGGCCCTCTTCGTCTGGGGGATATTATACATCACTGCAATGGTCTTCGTATTCACGGGCGGACAAGTCACAGCATGGGAACAGGTGAGTCCCAATGGTCCTGAGCCCAGATAAATGGTAGGGTTGCATCAGGATGGGCTCCGGTGTAAAATGTGTGCCAAATAAACATACAGATCCATTCAATGTGGCAACTCCTTGGGAAATAAGGGAGTAGTTGAAAGTGAAAAGTAGTTGAAAGTGAAAAGACCCCCAGGACAGCTGGGATAAGCTCCAGGAACCCTGAAAGAGTGCTGGTCTAAACTGCTGCATGTTTCTTTCTTCTTAGGTCGCGTTCTTCCTCTTCCTCTCTCTCAGCGTGTACACGGTGCTGCCTCTCTCGCTGGCCTGGGCCCTCATGGTCGGGATAGGGACCAGCGTTTCACACGTCATCATCATCAGCGTCTACGTTCCTGTCACCAGACCGGAGACACCGGATCTGGCTGTGCAGGTTCACACACTTATCATATTTGAATATATTTAAACTAGCTTCTAACTGCATGAGGATCATGGTAGTCTTTCTCTTGTGACGTTAACTGTTTTTCCCTATTTCTTTCTAATGAAAAGGGTTTGGTAGTGCTGAATATATTATTGGTGTGTGTTATGGAAGTTCAGATGTAAATGTTGGCAAATATTTGCAAATACGATTCACATCTAGAGAGATGCTCCCTTTTTGCATGAGCCAGAAAAGGAAGAAAACAAATCTCAAATTCAAATAGAGTGATACAGTGGTCTGTTGTAATTTTCCACCAACAGGGCTCAGTTACTTTGGAAAAATGTAAATCACCTGTTGTTATTTTTAGTGAAGTCATAAACACATGCAGTTACAGTTGTGGTCAGAAGTTTCATATTCACTCATCATGTGCGTGACTTTTAATGATTTCTTTTGGATTTTCAAGAGCCGGATATAGACACACACCCTCACTAATGTCTGGATAAGTGTCTCTTAACATGTTGCACCTCAAGAAAATGCTTTTGGTATTCATCAGCAAGCTTCTGGCATAATTGATGTTTGACCACTCATCTTGGCAGGATCATTTAAATGAGTTGGTTTCCTGGCACAGACCCAGCTTTTAAGGGGGTTGAGGTCAGGAGTTTGGGAAGGTCTTTCCAGAAGTTTAACGTTAGCCTGCTCCATCTGCTCCAAAACCAGTTTTGATGTACGTTTGGGATCATTGTCCTGCTGCAACATCTAGCTGTGTCCAAATTTCAACTGGCCAGCTGTTGATCTGAGGGGAAGGTGAAGGATATTGCAGTATTCCTCTTCCATTATTATTCCATCCACTTTGTGTAATGTACCAGTATCACTGACAGCAAAACAGCCCAGAGCATGATGCTATCACCACCATGTTTGACAGATGGTTCATTGTTCTCAGGCTTTAAAGCATCACCTTTATTCTTCCCAACATAGCTCGTGTCATTGTGGCTAAATAGCTCAGTCTTTGTCTCTGTCATGATCCTGGGTTTTGGACTTTCTATCTCTGTTATTTAATGTTTCTGTTTCATTTTTAAGTTATTGTAGCTTTTGAAGTTTCGAGTTCTGTTACTTTGTTAGAGATGTTTCTGGGTTTTGTTATACTTACATTCTCAGTGGGGGGCAGTTTCAGTATCTAGGGTCTGTTCTTGCTTATGGTTTGCATCAGTTACCATTCTTTCCCACTTTTCCCCGTCCCTTCATGTCAAGTTGTTTGTTAGTGGTTTAGCTGCCCTTCTGTTTTATTTTGCTAGTCTTTTGCCTCATGTACATTGTGTTTAGTTTTCCTTCCTTTCCTGTCCTGGTTTAGGTTCACCTGGATCTTAATTGCCTTGCTGTTTGGTTTTTCCCGATAAGTCTCCCGTCTATTTAAAGCCTTTGTTTGCGTGTGTTTGTCATACTGTTGTTCCTCCTCTGTTTCCTGTATATTGCCTGTATGTTTCCGCATGTGGATTTAAGGACTTTGTTTTGGGGGTTTGGGATTTTCCTGCTTCTGTAAACAAAGGTCAATTTTTTGTTTATTCAGCTCAGCTTTTGAGTCTGTATTTGGGTACGTGCTCCTCAATTCATGGCAGTCTCGTCTGACAATAAAACTTTTCCCTGAACGGCATTTGGCTTGTCCATGTGGGGAGCTGCAAATTTCAGTCGAGCTTGAAGGTGTCGATTTTGGAGCAGGGGCTTCACTCTTGGTCGGCACCCTCTCAGTCCTTGACGATGTAAAACTGGCTTCAAACTGTGGACAGTGATGCTGGTGTTCCAGCAGTTTCCACTTCATGTTAGGCTTGAGCCTTGGTGGTTCAGGGGTTATTCCTGAACATCCGTTGGTCTTCTTCCAGATCTTGGCAAAGTGGTGACACATCTGAATAACTTGTACTTACAATCGTTTAAACTGATGAGCTTGTGTAAATCAACAATTTTCCTTCTTAGATCTTTTCAATGAGTTCTAGCAAACAAATGATTTTTATGCTGCAAAGGGAAACTACCAGTTGTACTCAGTCATGATCACTAACGAGAAGACACTGTAGAACATTCAGCACTACTTATTAAATGTTTAAATGACTGCATGTATATATTTGAGCCCGTATGTATACTTTTGACCAGTATATGTTCAACCTTGTGCACTCAATTCTTGTTTTCAAGTCATTAAAGATGCATGCGTACAATCGTTCCACCCTGGACAAGGATCAGCTCAAAGAAATCATTAGAAGTCCAAAAATTACCACAGCATTCATGCCCATGATGCATAGATCAAATCAAATTAAATGTGTTTGTAAGCAGCTGTGCAGTTTTCAGTTAGAGAAACATATCTCATGCTCTGTGTCTCTAATTTGCATATAACCGTGTATATGATAGGATGACTAAAGTATGAATCACCCCCTCTCCTCTGACTGTTTCTTCTCTCAGCTGGTGGCGAACGCTGTGCTGTTCGCGTGCGTGAACGGAGTGGGGGTTTTTCACCTGTACAGGACTGAGAAAGACCTCCGGATATCCAATCAGAAGCGAGAGGAGTTCAGCGCCATACGCTCCCAGAAGGAAATAAAGAAATATCAGCAGGTCAGCTTCTCAAACAGACGTCACTCCTCCGAATTCCATTCAGACCCGTTTCATTGTCGTTTCATTTGGGTAGCGCATTCGTCCGCTCTCCTTACCTTTGTTTAGTACATTGCAGTTATTTGCTCACATGAATAACACAAACCTAAAGTATCTCACCCCGCCCTTTATTGATTTTGGTTTGGAGTGTTTTATTGTCTTTCTTTCTTTTTTTAAATGTCTGTTTCGCTGCCAGTGTGACGAGCAGAAAGTTAATTTTCTTCTTTCCTGCCTCAAATTTCAGAAATAAAGATACAAGTGTGTGCTTTAATCCAACTGACATCCTACAGCTAAAGTAGTAAAATAAACAAATGAGATCATTTGATTAATTAATCTCTCCTCCATTCCTCTTGGGGGCAGCTTGTTTAATTGACTCTGAATTTAAAATCGTTATGTGTAATCGCTCTCATTAAAGTCCTCTTTACGTGACACTGTATGCTTTTCTTGCTATTAGTCCAATAGATTAATCATTCACTTGTCTGAAGTCGAGCAGCGTATATAATAGGCAAGCCTGAATGGAACCCATTTACAGCAAGTAAACAAATAGATGAAACTTGATCCACCGAGTAAACATGGCAGCGCTTCAAGGAGGCTTTCGATAGCTGCCTCTTTCTTTTATAGCCATTGTGAACTCCTCACCCACCTTCTCCACACACACACACACACACACACACACACACACACACGTAACCCCCATCCTGTCTGTTTCCTTGGCAACAGGAGCAACTCCTGCTGTCCGTGTTGCCACGGTACATCGCCGTGGAGCTGAAGTCGGAGGTAATAAGCAGGCTGTCGAAGCCCAAGAGCGACGGCGAGAATAAATCAAACTCCCACAACTTTCACAGCCTGTATGTACGGCAGCACAGAGACGTCAGGTGAGGAGCGCCAGAAGAAGGTGCTGATTGTCCTTTTGTGATGTTACCTCGCCGTCTTCTACATTTTGCGTGGTGCTTGGTGTGGTTATATTGTATTATATCGTTCTATTATTCATGTTTGGTGGGATTAACCATCTCAAGGAGTACACAAAGTTTTTTATCAAACTACAAAAACCGAATATGCTTCCCCCCCCCCCAAAAAAAAAGGGTTTCTAAGTGTCCTTAAAATGTAAAAACAGGCAGTGGACGACATTAGAATAAGAGATAGCAGACATTTTCAAGCAGGTTAATGGGGCAGACTCGCCTGCTTTATACACATGTACCAAGAAAAGGACTTCAAAAGTAGGAAATCAAGAATGTCAAACTCATTTTGCATCGTGGGCCACATGCACTGATATTAAGGGGGTCAGAAACTGTCCTTTCTGTCAGTGTAGAGAAGTTTAACTACGCTTTGAATCCCTGAGATGTCTTAATATAAGAAAAAGAAGGGCAGTTTCAACAATATGTCTGTTAGTCTACATGAAAAAGAAATGAAATGAAAGAAATCTGAAAGGAATAAATGTGTAAAATTTCAGAAAAAAGCTCTGGGTGCTCATTAATGAGACTGACCTGTAATTATAAAACAGAGCATTTTTGTTAATTCACAGAAAATGTCCTATTTTTAAAATTTTTCTGTGGACGAAATAGTAAAAAAACAGGAATTTATCTGTCATTTAATTGGTTTTAGTGTGGTATGAATGGCCATAGGGCAGGTCTTTATCTGTAGGAAAAGCTGTAAAACTCATGAAAATACAGTCAAAAGTCCAAAATTCACGCCCTCCTTCACCTTTTCCGAACTCTCCAGCGGGTGAGATTGGATTGGAGTCTTTACCGGGCTGATTCCGGTCCCCGGGCCTTATGGTTGGCACGCCTGTATTAAATTGTCTCAAATTCAGGTGTGGATGGGTGAGGTCACATTGAAAATTTCCAGCACACGGTCCTGCTGTTTACACCCCCCCTCCTCCTCCACAAACAAATGTAGCAGTAGCGTCATCTATTTGTGTCTGATGTCTGCTCAAATGACATAATACTGACGTGAGAACACAAGAACCCTTCCTGAAGACAACACAAACACAGCGCTGTGTTTGTGAACCATTTTGATCTAGAAAAACATTTAACTTACTTACATTTATATCCATTTGTAACCACATAACCCCAACTTTGATATAGCGTCCTATATGTCAAATTTACCTTGTTCTTTAACATTACCGCAGGATGGTATTGGTTCAGACTTAGTAAATTATGACCAAATACATCATTGGCATTATATGTAATGTTTTTATAAGGTCTGCATATTTAGATTACACAATAGGGCTACACCTTTAACACTTACACACCAGTTCTTATGTGTGTAAAAGAGTTTGAGTTAGCTGATAAGATATCTTAGCAGTTTTATCTAATGGCTTATAAAACATCTAAAAATCCTGATTTTGGCTTGGTAGCAGGCCAACGCAGCCTTGCAGTACACTTGTGGAAACCTCCCAGATGACAATGAAGGCGGTTTGTTCACTAGTCGCCAGAAATGGGAAGATGAGAGGGTGGCATGCGATGGTTAGAAGGACTTCAAGGCATGGAACAGATCGTTTAATGAATAGATGAGTGTGAATTAATGAGGCTTGTAGTAAAGTAGTGTGTTTCCATGACCCAAACTGACCTCTATGTCAGAGGAAAATGGGATATGATTTAATCATGTCTTACATTTGAGGTTTAAACTCAAACTTTGAGGCTGTTTATTTTGAATTGGCGTGCATGTGGTATTAATTTTTTCGTGTACTTCCACTGCAAAGTTAAGCCAAAGAGTTTTTAAAAAGCTCTTAAAAAGCCTTAGTTTTTACTAAAATCTCAAACCGAAGGCATAAATACTCAGTTAAACTCCACTAAATGTTGTCTTCTTTGACAGTTTTATATACAGTGTTTGAAACATTTATTACACCAACACCCATTGTAAGATTTTGGTAATTACAGTATTGGTAATTACCAAAATCATTTTTCTTTTTTTTTATGTTTCTTTAATGTTTGATCCACCAGTATGTGCAAAATCTAAATTTTGATGCTAATATATATAACTATTGTCATCTATTCATTTTTATTTTACTGTTTTGTAAAAAAAAAAAAAAAAAAAAAAAACCAATTAA